>JALIGU010000079.1:0-188087 GCA_023053565.1 Aquilegia eximia | reverse complement strand
TGTAAAAAAATTCCCTCAGTAGAAATTCTACTAAATTGCAATACCACTAAGATCCAAGATGCGCTTTTAATTTCTTAATAGAAACTCTAATTAATTGTAATTTCTTAATAATAATTCAGGGTATTTTTGCAAAGTATCATGTACTCATGTGGTAAAAAAGAGGACTAGTCATTAATGTGGTTGTTTGACGGACAAATCCATAATGCACATTACAATTTGGGATTTTTAATCTGAACACTGTATTTTCTACTAACATATCTCTTTCCTTCCTCGTCTCGACCTATATTTATTCTTGTTAAATTTGGTTATTTCTTATCTGCCCTGAAATCTAAATTCCCTAACAGCCTTAGTTTACTGATTTGACAAGCTAGATTCGGAGAAACAAAAATCAATATCAATTACCAAATACAACATAATAGTAAAACATCTATATAAACATGTCATCCAAAGACTCACAATTTCACACGTAAACAATTATCCCGACATAATGAAAATTAACCGAAAATCTATTAAACAATATACCTGAAAGGTTTTGATGGGTTGCTTATTGAGAATTGTGACTTGTCTTTCTAGCTCTATATCTTCTTCAGTTGATAGACTCGTTCCTCCTCTAACTCCATATTGACAAATGAATAAGATCAAAACTGCTATCCCGATTGTGACCTTCGTACTACAGTGAATTCTAACAACCAACCTCTGTCTTGGGTATGGAAAGTGTTTGTTCTACTTTTTATACACAAAGTTGATTCCACTGATGTATTGCATTAATTAAATATAATTTGATGTTAGATTTTTTTTTTTGGTAAGTTGTACTTTTCATAGTAAGCAGATAAAAAATAATCATTTGGATTCTAAGTTTAAATCTTCTGCATATTCAACACATAGATTTTTATTTTCATTGTTGACTATGTATCTGCACGCGCATGCATGATTTTATGGTCGAGTTTGTTTGCAAAAAGTGATACTTTAGTAGATTGTAAATAGGATAATTAGTGGTATTAAGAATGGGTTAAAATATATTTTGGTAATTTAAAGTTAAAGAAGGGTATTTTTGATATTTAAGGTTTTAGTATTTTATGTCCACCAGGGGTATTTTTGTTATTTAAAACTAGTGATAACGCATGCTTACGGCATGATTATTTTAATTTTGATTTAAATTTTTTTTTTTCAAAAATTATTGAAACGAATATAGATAGTTTTTTTTTTTTTTTTTTTTTTTTTGGGGGGGGGGGGGGGGGGTGGGGGGGGGGGGGGGGCATAGTTGTCATACTATTTTTTATGTAGTACTAGGTGATGCAATTGTTTTCATAGAAATTTTATGTTTAAGATATTTTTATTTTATTTTTAAAAATTATTGAAATGAATTATTGTAAAATTATAATAATTTTATTAGGGGGCTATTCCTTGATAGAATTTTAAAATTTTGATAAAACCGGGCAAAAAAATTTGTTCAGAAAACTTATTATATAAGTGTTTGTAGTGAGAGGTATATGAATACTTGGATACGTTTGCAACAATTTATTAAGTGTTTTTCCAGTTGCAACATCTAAAGTCTAATGAAGTTGTAAAGTCGAGATACTTTGAAGGTTAAGTTGAATCTAGCCGATAAGAAATAATCATTTGGATTCTAAGTTTAAATCTTCTGTATTTTCAACACATAGATTTTAATTTTTCATTGTTGACTATGTATCTGCACACGCACCCATGATTTTAAGGTGGAGTTTGTTTGGAAAAAGAATATTTTAGTATATTATAAATAGGAAAATTAGTGGTATTAAGATGTTTTGTAAATGGGTAAAAATGTATTTTGGTCATTTAAAGTACAAGAAGGGTATTTTTGACATTTAAGGTTTTTGATATCTTATGTCTGCCAGGGGTATTTTGATTATTTAAAATATTGGACTAAAATGGTTATTGGCCTTGATGTGGCACATGTCATGGGCCATATGTTTTTGGGTCAAGTGGACATTTATTACTTGTTGGGCCAAATAGTCATTTAGCATGGCTGGGTTTGATATAAACACTTATAATAATTGTATGTTTATACTGTATTTCTTACGTATATGGGGACAGAAGGCAGAAATTTTGAATCAGGTAACGGTGACTTCATCCGATATTCTCTCTTTATAGTAATGTAGATTAATTTTTGTAGAGGACGATAACAACTAAGAAAGAAAATAAGATTTCTTCTACAAGATCAATTGTATGAATATCCTTTGGGCACTGAGCTTCATGGTAACACAATCTAGCAACCGTGATCCTTTATTTGGCAAATCCCGGCTGTGTGTAGCTTAGATAAAAAAAACCGACAGTTGTCACCGTTGGCTGTATAAAAAGGTAAACCGGGAGAACCTGAGCATAAGCCAGTCAAGCGGCCCAACCCGGTTTCAAGGGATCCACATACGCTCTGTGGACCTTGACCCATCGGATAGTCCACGATCAACGGGTGGAGCCCCGGTTATTGTATAAGAAGTTGAACCGTGGGCTCCCATAAATTGACTAGGCCCACCTCAATAAAGTAGGCTAGGTCTTCCTAGTAAAGATCAAAACTGCTAAAAATTCGAGAACTTAGTACTATTTACTGCTAAAAATCCTTAGTGCAAGATCAAGTCTTCACTGAGGTCCAGGATGCCCAGACCTACTATTAGCTTCCGATCCTGGTTAAGTCATAAATGCAGAATTATGCTCTTTTTTAGTGCAATACGCCCGAGCCTAGCTTCCGGCCTTGGAAACCAAGGATGTCAGAGATCAAACACCATCCAACCCAGGGTGCCTGGACTTAGCTTCCGATCTTGGCTAAGTCCTAAATGTAGAGTTATGCTCCTTTTAAGCCCAAGAGGCCCGGAACTAGCTTCCGGTCTTGGAAATCAAGGATGTCAGGATCAAACCCCTTCCAATCTAAGATGCCCGAACCTTGCTCCCGATCCTTGCTAAGTCCTAAATGCAGAGTCACACTCCTTTTAGGCCCAAGACGCCTGGACCTAGCTTCTGGTCTCGGAAACCAATCTTAAGAGCGAGGCCATCCACTCTTAAGAACCGGGGCCATTAGGTAAGCTAGCCTGCCCTCGGATCAAAGCATGCAATACAGGACGAACCCCTTTCAGTAGCAGACCATGAATTGCCATGGAATCAGCAAGAAAAATAATTGTTATCGTCCCAAGGAAAACTCATTAAAACGATAAGGGGACGAGGGAGATAGTCAGTTGAAATAAATGCTGAAGGTAAAGATATCTAACAAGGTATTTTTCACATAACAAAATTTTTATTTCTTTTTCAGGAAAAGATCTACAAGAGAAAGTCCCCCGCCAACCGGGACAGGAATCTTCTTACCTAACAAAGCAAAGGCTGAGAAGAAAGACAGGGGCCATCGCCGCCCTTCTTCGCCATCTCCTTCTCCAACTGATCGAGGACCTGTTGGTAGACAGCCTTCGCCAACTGGAGCTCCTCAGCGTCCCGGTCATACGCCGCCTCCTTGAAGGTGAGACGTCGGTCCAGCTCCAGCTTTTCTCGGGTCAGCTTCCCGCAAGTGGCCTCCAGCTTTGCCAAGGAAGTCTTGGCATCCTCCTCCCTCTGAAAAGCAGCTGTCAGGGTGAAGTCCAAATTATGATAGTCCGTCACCGCCATGGACCGCTTGTCCTCCTCCAGAGCCCACCAGTCACTGTTGGCTGCCGTCAGGTCTTTCTCGAGCTGACGACTCTTAGTTCGCAGGCGCTCCAGATCCTCCAAGGCAGAAGACCGGGGCCTGACACTCAACTCAAAGACCTGGGCCATGGCAGCTTACTTTTGACAGACAAGAGAAACGGAAATAAGAAATGAACATACATACAACAACAAGTCTATAGCCAGAATTCAAGGCAGCGAACCTTACCACAATCAGGTTCTCGACCGCCACCCTCATCGCTCGATCGCGAGAAAGGCGGTTGTAGTATGCCTGGTCCTCCGGATGCAGGTTCTGAAAAATGTAATCGAAGACAGTGTAGAGGTTCATGATGTCGGAGTCCCTAATCGAGATCGGTTACCAACTCAGAAATGCAGGATGAATAGTGATCGTCGGCAGTGGGAACTTCGGAGTAGACTCAGGCTGGTACTCGCCCGATTCAGGGCCCAACTGCACAGTTGGGCCAGTGGGCATGTCAGTATATATCGGATTCCAGGCTAACAGAACCCATGGTTCTAGCCCGCTGGAGAACATAAAGGAAGACCCAGATTCAACCAATACCTTTCAGAGGATGCAATGTGGCAGTCATCTTGGTCAAAGGGGATTAAAACCAAGGGGATAACCGCACAGCAGCATGGAAGCTATTTCCACGAAAGTATTTTCACAGTTGAACTACTTGAGTTCGTGGAGTGGAAACCGTAGGGGTGGTTGAATTGGCCTCCTACGGGCAACTACAAATATAGGAGTTGTAAACCTCCTGAAATACGAGTCTTTCACTCATGAACTCCATTAGAGCTTGGCTGAAGTAGAGACTTGATTCCAAGATCATCATCTTGGATACGTAGGCAGATTGATCCCGATCAGGTCAAATCTCATTGTATACCCCCCTATCTTATGTCTACCAATGCAAAGTTTTCATTGTATACCCCCCCCCCCCCAATCTATACCTATCTCGAGTTTGTTTATCAAATTTTGCACCCACACTCTTTGGCGCCCACTGTGGGCTCCAATCAGTTCCAGAGCCTTGAGGAATCTCGATCCAGTCATACCGGAGTTGCTGCAGCAATGGCTGGAAGTAAGAGACGCCCAACTCGTTCCAACAATGGAATGAGCCAAGTTACTTAAAGTCAGATAGAAAACCTTTCTCCCCTGTCTCCAGTTCTTGAAGTAATAGAACCTGTGAATCAAGAATCAGTTCTCAGGAGTGAAAGGCTTAATCAGGGCTCGTAACACTCTGAAAGTGGACAGCCAGAGGCAAAAAACTTAGTGGTACAAATCACTAATAATCCTGGTAATCCTAACGCAGTCAGCAGGACTGTCAGGATACCAACATCACAAGATCCTGAACCCTCCAAGGTAGCCTCAGCAAGAAGAGACCAAAGAATCTCTCCTTTGACAACTGAAGGAGGTTATACAGAGTAGCTAAAGGGAAAAGGACCAGTGGTAGAATCCCCAACTGCAATCATCAAGTGGATGACCAGGAAAAACACAGAACTAAGGAGAAAGAAGAGAACCAGAGTCGGAGATAGCCAGTCATCTTCAGCCTCGTCTTCTAGTCCGTCTTCTCAGAAGAAGATATGGCCACGGCCAGGTAGTGACCGGAGTCTTACTCCTCATAGCCATGGTCTATGTCCTGTTTGGGACATGCTAGCACTAGGAAGAGATAAGATGTGTATATCTCTTGTTCAGAGACATCGATGCAGACACGCGAGAAGTCCCGGACCACGTCGTTGGCGCAAGATTACCCGCAACAGGTCCGTCGAAGAAGACACTCCGCCAGAAGGACTGCGCAAGAGGAGGCACTAGTGCACTCCCCTGGCACGCCACGGTCAGAGAGCAAGGGGCCCTCAAAGGGCCCACATTCATCAGAGACAAGCGGAGCTGGATGTGGAACAGATGAATCAACTCAAGCTGCAAAAGATGATCGACTTGGTTGTTTCCAACAAAGCCAACCGGAATGAACGAATAAGGTAACTTACTCTCGCAAGGTTAGTCGTATCACGTTTGGCAGAAGAGGTCAGGAGTCATATAGTTCCAGCCAGCTTCAAATAACCGCCTTTCGAACAATATGACGAGACAAGCGGTTGTCCAGTTCAGCTTGTTATGAACTACAAAAACACCATGGCTATCTAGGACCATGATGACAAGTTACTTGCAAGAATGTTTGCTGCTTCACTCAAAGGCGAAGCACAGCTGTGGTATCATAATCTGCCACCTGCATCCATCAACATTCGTACAACTGGCTGAGTTGTTCGAAGAAATATATCTGTATATTTTGAAGACCAAGAAAGGAGCTGAAGTCTTATTCTCCCTACAGTTAGACCGGAGCGAATCAGGAATTTTGCCCAAAGGTTTCGAACCTTATTGTCAGAAGTGCAAGACTCATCTGATAGCGTCGTCATTCAAGTCCTCAAGTATACCTTGAACAACAACCATCAAGAATTATACCGGTCAATGGCAAGGAAGCCTCCATCATTTGTTTCGGCCTTGCTCGAGAAATTAGAATGGTATGCTCAGGAGGAGGACGACCTGAAAGCTAAAAGGAAGAGACTTGTCGAAGGGTAGGATAGATAAGTCCAAGAAGTGCAATAATCATAATGATTACGGTCATGAGCAGAAGAACTACAGGTCGTTGAAATACGAAATGCAGCGCCTGGTAAATGTCGGCCTCAGCCCAGATATTGTACAGACCGTAGCAGTCGAACAGGTAAAAACCGGAGATCGAATTGTATATGTTTGCCATGTAGAGGCACCTAGTTATTCCAAGACTGATAGGAAGAATTGCGCCAGAGAAAAGCTCTGGTGGATATGGCATGTCCATGAGGTTGGGCAGCTCAACTTCAACGAAGGGACAAACACTAAGTCCATTGTTCTTGGAGGTTTGACATTCACAGAGGAAGCTGAAAAGGGCGTGCATTGCCCACATAATAACGCCCCTGAACATCACAGGATGGATTGGTGTCTACCGAGAAAGACGAGTCATGGTCGACACGGCAGCATCTCCAGTGTTATGTTCTCATGCACCTATAAAGCTATGGAGCTTTATAAGGGTCTCTTTGAATCTGACGAGACTCCTATCTATGGATTCAACGGGGAGACAACACAGTCCTTCGGGTAAGTCCAACTGCCAATCACGGTGAGATTCAACACCGTCGGGATAGACTTCCTGCTGGTCGACTCCCCCTCCTACTAGGACGTTATTTTAGGAAAGGACTAAATTGATCAGATGAAAGCCATAGTGTCCACCTTCTACCAAAGCCTCAAAACCATGACTCCCACCAGAATTTGCAGGGTCAAGGGAGACCAAAGGATGGCGTTCAAGTGCCATCTCGATGCTGTCAAAGAAAAGTCCATTTTCGAGACCAAGGGGAACACTATCTTCCTAATAGACTCTCACCAATAGCAACCAACTCCTGGCAAGTCTGTCAAGGTGAAGCTTAACATGAGAATCGGGATATCATCAGTGGTCGATGAGCTGGAAGAATTTATAGTGGGATCGGAGTCCCACACAAGAACTTACATCTCTGCAGTCTTCCGAAGGCAGAGAAGGATTTCATGATCACCCTACTCCGGAAGAAACACCATGTCTTCGCATTGAGTGTCAGCGAAATGCCAGGAATAGAGCCTGCGGTCGCCTGGCATAAGCTAGACATCAATCCTCAATTCAAATCGGTCAAGCAAAAACCAGGGCGAATGGCGCCAAATCAAAGCTGGCGGTCAACGAATAAGTCAATCGGATACTTTCAGTCAACTTCATCAAACCAGTCATCTACCCTACCTGGGTTTCCAACATCGTGGTTGTCCTAAAGAATAATGGTAAGATTCGAGTTTGCATCGATTTTACTAATCTTAACGAAACATGTCCTGTGCACCCATATCCACTCCCTAGGTTCAGAGACATGGTGGACACCACCGCTGGCTTTCAAAGATTGTCCTTCATGGACACCTACTCTGGATATAACCTGATCCCACTTCACGAAGAAGATCAAGAGCATACTGCTACCCGATAATGTTGTTTGGTCTGAAGAACTTTGGAGCAACATACCAGAAGCTGGTCAACACCATCTTCAACGAGCTCATAGGCCGGACCATGGAAGTATATATAGACGACGTGGTGGTCAAAACCAAGGAGAAAGACAATCATTTGCAAGATCAACACCAGACATTCGACATCCTGACACGGTACAACATGAAGCTGAATCCAGCCAAATGTTCTTTTAGTCTTTCTTCCAGCAAGTTCCTTGGCTTCCTCATGACCAACCGGGGCATAGAAGCCAATCCAAATCAGATCCGCGTAGTCCTGGAAATGCCATGTCCAAAGAATTCAGGAGACTGACCGGGAGGTTAGCCGCTTTCAACAGGTTCATCTCCCGGTGATCGGACCGATGCAAGCCATTCTTGAACGCCATCAAAGTTAATACAGAATGGAAGCCTACTAGTCAGCATGCCTTTGACGAGATTAAAACATATCTCACTCAACCTCCGGTCTTAACAACACCACAAACTGGGCAACAAGTCGGCATCTATCCGGTCGCATCTGATATAGCAGTCAGTGCGGTTATATTTGTGGAAGAACCGGAGGAAAAGCAAATTTTATCATCAGCAAAGTGTTGCAGGGAGCTGAGACAAGATAATCGAAAATCGAAAAGATCGCTCTTGCTTTGGTACATGCAGTAAGAAGGCTAAAGCCTTATTTTCTAGAGAGAGTGATCAGACCTCAAAAGTGTATATTTATCCCCCCAATAACACCTTTTGTATAGCATTTAACTTATATTATTTTATTATATTTATTTATTCGTGCTTTCTTGTCTTTTGTGTAGCTTTCAAGAGCCGAAATGCGAATATTATGTAAAAGCCCGCGAAAAGTCAAGAAAAACAAGCAAAAAAGTGTTATTTGCACATGGGAAGGAGAATTGATATTTGTACCCACACGATCTGCTGAGGACACCCCACGGTCAGATCTTGTTACTTGACTTTTGGTCAAAGTTGGGCGGTCCAATTCTCTGCCCAGACTGGTTCCTACTTAAGCCCATAAGTCAGAATTTCTATTTTGGGCCTTATTTAAGTCCAAACTTAAAAAGGCTTCACAAAAAGATCCAGAAGTCTGATTTGGGCCTATGAGCTATCAAACTGAAGGTCTTGGCCCAAGCTACAACTTAAGCCCTTGATAATTAGGTTTTGCTAATTACCTAATGTCTGTAGAATACCAACAGTAGCAGCCTCGAATTTGAACTTATTTGGAAATCTTTTCATGCAAGTAATCTACTTTGTATTTTCTATATAAGCGAAGTTGTAATTAAGGTTTAGGTATCTTTTAGTTTTTCTTTGAGATCAACTTTCATTGAAGAAAAGTTCATTTTCTTCTTCATTAACCCAATGAGGTTTTGAGACCCGCCATTTTCTTGGAGAGTTATTATGAACATCTGGATTAAAAAGACTCAACCTCTCAGTTTTTTCTGTTTTTAGTCCCATATTCATTTTCTAGTTAGCCTTGAGATGACATCAAGTGGGTGTAATATAAACTTGGATCTTGTAGCTTATTCAAGATGTGATCACCATATCAGTACTTTGAAACGATACGAAGACATTTAGTTTAACCTTGTTTACCTTACCCTGCCTTGTGATGTTTTATCCCTTAGGTTGATCATTCTGAGCCTCTCTTGTTACTTAGCCTTAGCCCATTATCCTTACCCAACTCCGTTGTAGGAGTAATTACCTTTAGAATGTGTAGGTCCTTTTACCCATTTTTTTTAGAACATAGGATGATTGTTTCTGTGGTTACAAGAAGAAAGGGGATTTACAGAGAAATCTCCAAACTAGTGAAATGAAACAAATATTGAAAACCAAAAAGTTTGAAGAATTCTTGAGAAGCCAAAATCTTCCATAAAATCAAGAAATTCAAAAGAAAAGAAGATTCTAAAATATTGCTAGAGCCTCATTGAATTTTTCCAAAGAAGATATGGAACACTTCTTCCCAAGAAAAAAATTCCAAAAATTTCTCCAAGTATTCCAAAAATATTTCACAAAAGCCTTCTCCATTTCTAGACCTGTCCTAAGCCCAATTACAACCTATTATTATCTTTTGTAGAACTAAGCTGATATGGTATGATGTGGCGAGTAAGTGAGAAGGTATTAAGGTGAGAACCTGACATCTCAAGGTAGACCTTGTATACAAGTAATATACTTTGTATTCTCTATATAAGAGAAGTAGTAACTAGGGTTTATGATAGTCAATGCTTGAGAGATCATAGTTCATATTCTTCTTTTGTATTGAACTCAATCTTCTTATTCTCAATATTAATCCAATCACTTTTCCTTTATGATGTTGTGTTATTTATTTACTTATTCCATGGTGTCATTATCAAGGATGAGTAGCTAAATTCCCTTAGGGGACTGGTAGAAACACTCTAGATAATGCAAAACTACCTTCTTTGTTCTTAATGTTCATTGTGATTTAAAGCACTTAATACTTGTTTACTTCTATTTTGCGACATGAAGTAAGTATCATTATTTGCATGTTATTAAAATACTATTGTTAAAGTATAGGGAGACCTAGTGATAATTGTGTTTAGATTGATTAGAGATATGTGATGGAATAGCAGAGAGGTGACTATCATATATCTAGAATCAATCTCTTTTATTGGAACCTCTTTTGTAATTAAATTGAATAACCAAGAGGTGGTGGTTTGATTATGGATTAATATATTGATTTAGTTTAATTGAATAGTTAAGAGGTGACAATTTAACTAATAAAGCATATTCAATAGCATGCATAAGAGAATTCCGTTTTAATTAAGTGGAATAGCTGAGAGGTGACTACTTGATTATTATAGGTATTGATGATTAATTGAAATAGGTGAGAAGTGACTAATTAATTGTTATTGATTGAACATGAAAGAATGACATGTATGTTTTGCATGATTTAGTTTGTGGATAGCAACTTTTCCCCTTATTCATCATAAGATCTTCTTTACATCTCTATCCATCTTCTTAAGTTTTTTAAATATTAGTTTATTTATGTATTGCCTGTAAAAAGTAATCAAACGGCCTCTCTTTTATTTGTGATTCACTTGGTGTTTTTTAACCATTGTTTTCTATTGTGTTTGATCTAAGATCTTCACCTTTGAGGTAGGTACAACCCTTGCTTGTTACTTGTGTGCATTGATAACCAATATTTACATGCACAAGAAGGAAATCAATTTAAATCTATCTTTTGATTTAGAGGTTACACAATTAGCCTCTATTATCTAGATCATAACTTCTTTCCATCTTCCTTCTTTAAACAAGCACCACCTCCATCTTTAACTATCACCACCCACCATCACAATATCCAATTATGTTAACTCCACCAGTTCTACAACCCAACCACCGCCACTATATAAACCCTTAACACTCTATTACCAATACCACCACTACCACCAACCATATATACCTCTATTAATTACCACCATCTCGAAAATCCTATCACCACCAGCTTCACACACTTACAACCCATCACCATTAAATTTTAAAGCATATCATTAACATCATCTCACATTCTTCACATTCCATCATCATTACCTTAATCTTCACAACCCATCAACTTTTCATTCAAACTCAAATCCAATCTCCACCATTTAGTTCATCACATTTTCAACATGTTTTAATTTTTTCAAAGACAAAGTTCACCAATTACACAAATTGTGGTGGTTTTAGTATGCTAATGGTGGAGCTGAATGGGTGGTGGTGGTGGTGGTGGTTTGTCTGTTGGGGATTGTGGGGTTTGGGCCATGGATGTTTAATAATTATTAATTAATAAGATTAAATCTAAGTGAAGGGGTATTTTAGTCAAAAACCTTTAACGATTGGTTAGACCATGGTCAATGACTTGGTTGATCGGCTTCAAATGAGAAAATATGAGGTATCTCTAATAATTTTTCAAATATGTGGGTATCTCAAAGAGTGCAAACTTTTCTAGGGCCATCTCTATATCTCCCTAGATTCATTAGTCGTAGTTGTAAGAAAATATATTAGATTTATGGAAAGCGAAAAAAGAAAATGAAAGATTTCTTAAACAATAAGAATTTTTTTTTGAATTTATAAATCAAACACAAAGTGGAAGAAAAAATTTGTGAAAAGCTAAAAAGAAGAATTGCAATTGTAAGAGAATATTACAAATTAGTTAATTAAAAAACTAATTTTTAAGCCGCCAATGTCTTTGGTACTTCTAAGCCTAGCGTGGTCACTACCGCCCATATTCTATTTCTTTTTCAAAATGTTTTCAAAAGCCACAACTTTAATATTGATCTTTTTGCCACCATTGCCAAGGCCGTTCGTGGCCTATCGACCGCCCCTCTTCTTGTACATATTACTCGTCTCATGCTCCTTAAGCAAACTTTCGTTCTTCCTTGACCACTTGGTACAAGATTCCTTCCGCTCATTGGAATTCAGGTCTTTCTCGAATCTCCAATCATGTACCTTGGATTTCGGTCGGTGCGGTGGTCTCTCCCCAAGTTCCACGGGGATGGACACCTTCTTGTGTTTCTCTTGGTGCGGACGCTCCTGGTCCGTCATCTTCTAGCCCAGCCGAGCCCCCTTATAGTTTGGAAACTCGGTTGTGTTGCCAATCTTGAGGTGAATATGCGTGGTTTGTGAAACGAGAATCGAGAATTTCGTGTTGAGGTGCGTGGCCGATTTGATTCTCAAGATGAGACGTTCTAAGCCATACTTGAAGCTCTTGAGGACGACCCCGCTCGTAGGCGCCGCCACTAGTCTAGTTTTAGTTGTTTGTCGACTCATCGAGTCTATGTTTTATTTTTGCATTTTATTTTTGTTAATTCCTTTGCATTATGTATTAAATGATTATTCTCTTGTAATGCAAAAGTTTAGTTTATAATTAGTATAATGAAAAAATTATTTTATTTTATTTTATGCTTAATTATTATGTAATGCTATATATTCAAAGTATAAGCTACAATATGACACCAAAAATATACAATAGTCCTTCATAGGATTATGAAGTCTAGGGAATCTGACATTAAAAGACCCAACTTAGCACTTTTTAGAAGGTAACCTAAAATTGTTTGGGGGTGGAGTGATCGGACCTCAAAAGTGTATATTTATCCCCCGAATAACACCTTGTTTGTCTAGCACTTAGCTTATATTATTGTATTATATTTATTGATTAGTGCATTCTTGCCTTTATGTAGGTTTTCGGAGCCAAAATGCGAATATTGAGTAAAAGCCCGCAAAAAGACGAGAAAAGCAAGCAAGGAAGTGTTATTTGTACAAGGGGAGAAGATTGGATATTTGCACCCACAGAATCTGCCTAGGGCACCCCATGGTCAACTCTGGTCAAAAAGGTTGAGTTGACTTTTATGTCAATTTTGACTAAAGTTGACTTTTGGTCAAGGGTTGACTTTTCAGTCAACTGTTGACTTTGGATCAACTGTTGCTGACCTGGGTTGACTTTTGGTCAACTGCTGACTTCTGAAGACTTTGGGTCAAATCTGTTGACTCATGTGGACCGGACTTCCTATTTTGGGTCTTGATCTTATAAAGGCTCTACAAGAAGAACCAGGAGTCCAATTGGGGCCCATGAGCTATCAAACTGAAGGTCTTGGCCCAAAATACAATTCTAGCCTAAGAGGATTAGGTTTTACTATCATCAAACTTTGGAGCTAAGCTAAGTGCTTAGCCTCAACTTGAAGATCAACTTTTGTACTCAATTCAATATCAATATCAATCCATGATTTCAATTATGATGTTTAATGATTTAATTATTTGTTCCATTGGTATGAGTAGCTAAATCATCATGGGGGAAAGGTGGAAGCTTTCTAGGTGATGTATGATTATTATGTTGTTTCTTCTTATTCATTGTGATTCGAGGTTCTTAATGCTTACTTAACTCTATTCGCGATATGAGGTAAGTATGATTATTTGTATGCTATTGTTATCCATGATGTTAAATATTATTGTTAGAATTTAGGGAGACCTAGTTTTGATAATAGTATTATATTTATTGTAGATGTGTAGTGAACTAGCTGAGAGGTGATTACTGCATCTTTGTAATATTTATCTTTTATTGGAACCCTTTCATGATTAAATTCAATAGCTGAGAGGTGAGGATTTAATTGTGAATAATATATGGAGTTAATTAGATTCAATAGCTGAGAGGTGAGGATTTAATTGTGAATAATATGTGGAGTTAATTAGATTCAATAGTTGAGAGGTGAGGATTAATGAAGCATATTCAATAGTATACATAATAGAATCCAGTTTTAATTGATTCAATAGCTGAGAGGTGAGGATTAATTACTATTGGTATTAATAATTAATAGGAATAGCTGAGAGGTGACTTATTAATTATTATAGATTGAATATGAAGAACAACATGGTATGATTACATAACCTAGTTTGTGGAAACCTTCTACTCCCCCTATGTCATCATATAATTCTCTTTTCCATATCTTACATATTCTTAAGTTAGGATTTATTTATTATTTATTGTCTGTAGGAAGTAGAATCAATTTTCCAACTTTTATTATTGATTCATTGGTGTTTCTTAACCATTGTTCTTAATTGTGTTTGAGCTAAGATCTCCCCCCTCTGAGGTGGGTACGACCCTTGCTTGTTACTTGTCTACTTTGATCTCAATCTATAAAGGCACAAGAAGGAAAATACAAATATAATCTTTGTTAGTAGGTGTCAAAAGTCTACTAACATGGAGCATCATCCCCAAGGTCTTGGAATCTGACAATAAAGGACCATCATTGCATGTATTTGCATAGTTTAACTATTTCCTTTCCAGGTACCTTTTATTTTTTAACGATTTAAGGTTTGTTTTCTAATCATTAAGCAACAAGGACGTTGCATTTTTTTAGGCGGGGGGAATTCATTAAAAAAATAATAAAGTCCATGCATTTTAATAGTTGAACTCTCTCATTAAAATGTTTTCAAAAATCCAAAATTATTTTAGCCTAAATACCTTTTATATGATAAATTATGTCTTGATTTTTGATACATGGTAGCTAAGAATAAATTATTTAAGTCTTGAAGTTTAGGTATATATTGCTTGTATAGGATCATGTGGATTGCATCATGTTACATTTTCTTGTATTAAATTCGTGCACATATAAACTTTAACTTAAGACTTTGATGATAAATTGTGGAGACTTAACCTAGTGAGTTTTTGAGCCTTTGTCTTTTTCTTTCTGACTGATATACATAAAATCTAGAGTCAAATACTCGACCTCCTTGCATTTTCTAGTCTCATATATTTTATTCCTAATCTTGAGGTAACGTCAAATGGGTGTAATATAAACTTAGGCCTTATTTCAAGACGTGATCAACAAATCAAAAACTTAGAGATGATACAAAGATATATAGATAACCCCTTACCTTTAACCTACCTATTATATTATTATTCCATTAGGTTAACCATTTCACTTAGAAATATTAGGTCGTTTACCTATATTTCTAGAACTTAGGGATGATTTTTGCTAAGTGACTACATGAAGAAAAAATGAAAGATCAAAGAAATCTCCAAGCTAGAAAGAAAGCGTATGTCAAAGAAAGGTAAAAAAACTTGAAGAATTCAAGAAAAGTCCAACCTCCAAAAAAAAAAATTAAATATTAAGAATAAAAAGGGAAGATCAAAGGACTTGAGCTTAAACGGATTTTGAAATATCAAAAAAAGGTTACTAAATAAAGTACTTTGGAAAATAAAAAAGAAAGAATCCAAATTTTCTCCAAGTGTTTAGATTATTATAAGTTACAAGGAAATTCGAGAAGACCACTAAGTTTCGGAAACCTAAAAAGCCTCTTCCATTTTAAACCATGTCCTAAGCAAAGTTAGAACCCATAAATGTCTTTGTAGATTTATGTTTGATATAGTAGGATGTGGAGAGTAAGTGAGAAAGCGCTAAGGTGAAATACCCGACATCTCAATGACTAGCTTATTCCTTCCATGAGACTAATTTCATTCCATACATTCTTGTGTTTTATTTTCATTTAGTATATGAGATGTTTGTTCATATTCTTTCCCATATGAATGAGGTAAAATATAAACCCTTTTCTGAGTGATTTTCTTTGTGAATGTATGCCATGTGCGGATTAAAGTCAAAGCAATTCGGATAGTTATTTGAGATGTAATTGTTTGTGTACATCATGCATACTTAAATATGTGTTTATGTTGTTATTGCATTATCTCATACACTTGCACTATTTCTACATGTGGAAAGACTTAATTATTTGTTCTTATCTATTTAATCATTAAATTGATTGACAAATTTAAATAGTGTAGAGTATCAACCCGATCTTTTGTATCTTACACGTTTTCAACTAATTTGCATGAAGTTTATGGGTATCTTCTAGGGAGACTATAACTCATCCACTTGAGAATTTCTTGTGGTTTAAAGCCTTGGTATTTAGGGTAAAAACACCATGTACTTTATTTATTTATTGTAATATAGATATGCTCTTATTCCATTATCTTTTACTCTCTTGCCTGAGGACAAACAAAGTGTTGTTTGGGGGTATTTGTTTACTCATATGTTCTTTAATGTCCATTTTAGTCATATTTTCAGGTCTATTATATTTCACAGGCCTTAATTCTCACTAACTTGAAAGAAGGCCCCAAGTATCAAGTATTCGGCTTAAGTTGATGAATTATGAATGAAAGTTGATAAGAGATTCAAGTCCACCTCCTCAAGGACTTCCAAATAAAAGAGGAAGCCCAATTCCAAAAGAAGGAAGTCTTTGAAACCAAAAAGAAAGCAACAACTGTACCAAGCTCAGAGGAGTATTTCCACCATACCAAAGTCCAATAAGATAGACTCACTGTGATCCACGCAGAAGACAGAGTAAACGACTAAGACCAAAGACCAGAAGTCCATAATCAACTCCCATCTCCCCCGCACTACTGCTACTCGCCACATCGCGAGTTGACAAGTCCCAAACAATGTTTGTCCTGTGTCGGCTTGTCTGTAATGGGCTCTACACCGAGCTAAGTCTATCCTATTGCCGACTTGATGTATTTAGACACGCTTTCATGGTAGAAAAATTTATATACTATAGAAAATTAGGGTTTTGATATAACTCAATAGAGAAGAATAATATTCCACCTCTTGTATCTTGAAGCAATAATTTTTATTAGGTTTTCCAGGTTTAAGAGCAAGAAAGATTTTTTTTCTTTTGTTCCTCATCAATGGAAGGCTAAACCCTTAAATGATAAGTAGCCTCCATTGATGAAACCATGATATTTTAGTTACAGTTTTTATGCTTGTTTTCATGAAAAATAGTTATAACAATACTTTAATATTACCGTATCAAGAGAGAAATAATATATTAGTTTATTCTTTTTAGTATTATTGTATGTTTACCATGCCTACATGTTTATTACTTATAATACCCGAGATATGAGTACATAATAGGGTTTCAATATAAACTTGGATTGCTTAGAAGATGATATATGTACGCCTGCATGGGTGGAACCATATGATTGATTACTTACCGTCTTTTTTCTTTGGGCTTCATGCATCTCAAGTAAAATATTTAGACGCAATAGCTGAGAGGTGAGTGTTCCTCTATCCCGACAATAGCTGAGAAGTGAGTCGGGGAGCTACAATAGCTGAGAGGTGAGTAGCTAAGAACATGCATATTAACTAGATTAGTATTATGCATGGTGGATTCATGAGGTTAACATGTTCCCTATTCCTTTTGTTGATCTTACTCTATTTTAGTAATTATATTTATATTAGAATTAATTAATTTAGTTGTTATTATTTCTCTTTAAAATATTGTGGCATCTTCTTGGTAGCTTCTTTGTTTTCTTCTTGATTATAGTGGATTGATACTCTTCATTGTTGCTATACATCAAATCCTTGGAAGGATAATTGTTATTATAGTATTGAGTCAACGACAACATCTCATCATTCATCGATCACATCCGTATCCATCTCAACCATATTCGATACCGTTACAACAATACGATGACTTGTTTAGAGCAATACCAATGCAATGGGTAAAACTGGACACATCAGCACCATCTAGGCTCCATGTAGGAATTTACACCTTCCTAAATTAAAATGCAAACCAAGAGAGTGGATCTTTCCCAACCCAAAGGTGGATATGAGGATATATATCAACATTTATGGTCACATGGAACTTCATGTACAGCTTGGCTACTTTATTTAAGTTTAACTGGAACTTCAAGTTCTGTCTGTTTCTTTATTTGAGTTCAAATGGAACATCATGTTCTGTTCCTCCATTATAATTAGCCAAATAGAGCTTTAAATTTCGTCCCAAATTTTAAAAGTCAAATGGAACTTCAAGTTCCGTATGCTTTGTCCGAGGGTGTGGACCCACACCCTTGTTTAAACCTCCATGTTTCCAGCTTCTGTTTTACACATTCAGTACTAGAAAAGCCATTTCAACATCCCAAGGTGTAAACATGCATCCACCCCCACCTTGGTTTACACCTTACATTGTTATTGCTCTTAGAGATGATATTAGCTTATAGTCAGTGCTATTAACTTATTAAATACAAGTATTAACCTATAATTATTTTTGCTTTGTTAATAAATGAGTGTTGTACTTTACGAAATTGATCCCAAATTTTATTTTACCAAAGTAATTGTTTAAACAAAGATTGTGAAATTGGTCTTAGGGATGTACAAAGCTTAAGATAATGTCTTTCAAATTCCACATTTTCCCCCTGGTCCACCAAAGAGGAGTGAAAGACCCCAGTCTTTTTGGTTGCCCCAATATTTTAGACCATAACATTTAGGATTGTCCACATAACTCAGCATACCATTTTCTTTAGGAACCACTAAATTAGCAGATGCATCAAAATATGGAGGTGTTTAATATAGCAAGCCTTTCTGAAATTAGCCCCAGGGAAATGTCCATTCCCCATGGGGGGGCTATATCCGTCTGGAGGCCCTATCGCCAATCCACCCAACTGTAGAAGCTCCTTCTTTTAGTTGTGGAATCACAGGCTGTGGCCAATAGCCAATTAATATATCATTATATTTTAACCACCAGTTTTGACTGATTTTATCCTGTCACGAAGAAGCCAAAAGAAAATTAATAAAACATAAAAGGAAAACAAATTAAATACAATACACATTTACATATATTGATATCTTGAATTGTTGTGACGTCGAGGAAGTCAATATTAATCTATAATAGAGGGTTGGAACTCAATACAATTAAATTCTTTTCAATATGGACATGTGGTATATGTATCGATTATTTCTATTGTCCATGGATCAAGTTTCTAAAATAAAGTTTAGCCCAAATCATTAGGCATTTACGTTAGCTAGTTTCGACTTTTGAGTGTATCATAGAGGAGCATTTTTTCACAATCCTTTTTGTAGGCAATACGGACATGCTTGTAAGTGAAGATAAAAAATGATATATTATCCTCCATTATTAATGCAGGTTAAGGGTCAGCCTACCTCAATTAACTGTTTTAAAAAATATATCAGTAACGTAAATTTTCTTATTATTTTTACTATAGTCAATACGTGTGTGTGTATATATATATATATATATATATATATATACAAAGATATTACCTTGAAAACATAAATAGTAATATATCTTTGTTCTCCACCATATGTGGATGTGGGAAGGAGTTGCATGCCAAGCATACAATGTCGGCTAACTTGTACAAATCCTGAGCAAAGATAATTGTAGCAGCCTGTTTTAAAATTATTGGTCTGTTAATGTAGAAAAGAAATTATCAATAATAATAATAATAATAATAAAGTACAATTAGAATAGCAAGTGTAATTTTTTTTTAAGAGTAGTAAGTGTATAACTTACTGTCCAATAAGCAAATAAACGACTGTCGCTGTTCCCTGATAACTTTGGTGATACCTGATAATCCATGAATTAATTCAAATCAATATCCAATAACCTAATAAAGGGACAGTCACTATGATGAACTTGGAAAAATAAATGACTTATCCCAAAAATAAGTCTACATAATATGACTTATCCAAAAATAAAAATAAAACTTAAATTAAATTGATGATATGACGTACCATCCACCCAACCTGTGAGCTAATTGGACCATTTTCAATCCACATTTAACCGGTGCTTAGTTGATCAGCTTTGAGTCGTAGACTATATACATTCAAGTATCCGTGGATACCATAATATTTTGTCTTCTCAGATGGCTTAAGAATTACTACCTGCACAACTAAGGAGTTTAGTTATTACAGAAAAAATTACCCTTAACCCCAGATATTTTATCCATGATTTTCATTGAACTCCCCCATTTGCTTTCATCTTATCTTTTAGCACGAAATTGTGAATATACTGAAAAGAGAAAACAAGTTACAAAATAGGGAAAATTGGTGATAACCCCCCTAGTTATGGTCACTTTTGGGAAAAACCTCCTAATTCTACTATTTTAGCGTAAACCTCTAACCCCCCAAGTTTTTGTCACTCTTGGCAAAAAACCCTTAATTCTACCATTTTTAGCGTAAACCCCCTAACAACCCAAATTATACCATGTTTTGTCCATTATACCTTTGACTCATACTCTTTATCTAACCCCCCCCCCCCCCCCCCCCAAATTTGAATTAACAGAAACTAATAAAAACAGTTAACCTCCATTAACAAAACATGTATTTGAGAAAACCCTTATGATCTCTTTGACTTTACCCCCTCCTCCATTATAGAAATAAATTGTTTTATCATTGATAAATAAAACTTAAGTAATAATTAAAGTTTAAATTAAGAATAGATAGAAAAATTAATTATTCCAATAGGGTTTATTAATTTTTGACAAACCCAACCCAACCTATCAAAACAGGGTGAAGTGGAGGGTGTAATATATTATATAATATAGAAGTAAGATAAAATAAATTGTGAAATATTTCACATCCAAATAAAGATAATAAAAATATATAAGATTCTTTCACTTCTAAACATATAAACTAAGTAACTTTTTTCAAAAGTAGAACGTTGGATATTCAACTTACATGTTGACCAGGGAAACTTGATGTATGTGGATGAATAGATTTAGCATGACTTTGGGAAAAGTTCTTGTATCTAATCAAATCTGCCTTTCTTGTTCTTCGAATAGGGACTGTTCCTCGTGGGCAATTTAAATCACTTACTCTAGCCCAAAAATTTGAACCTTTCTTTATGGTAGCATTTTTCCTGATCAATTCTTGTGGTGGATGCGTAGGTTTCATCTATACATGATAGTCAATGATTCATACATTTTAATAGAAACAATTTGTCACGACCCTAATATCCAAAAATTGGCAAAAAGAGAGAATTTACAAAATTACCCTCGATAAGCCAATTAAAGAACAAAGGTTCGGGACAGTAATCTAAATAAACTTTTTGCACAAGGTAAAATCCATAACCATTAAACACAAATACTTCAACACAAATAATTTTAAACTCCTAATAAATTCCATATATAATCCAAGAACTCCAAATATTGCATTACACAACTCCAATAATAAAATTCAACAGCTTCTACTGAGGTATTGTCTTCCCCATTAATAATAATCCAATAAATGAAATAATGAACTTGAGTAATCAGCTAACGACAAATCAAAGGACTAAACCTACTTTGAAATGATAACTCCTGCAAATCTCAAACTCCTTCCCGAACAACTGGATCTACAAGAGCCTCCTGGTGTTGCTCCCGATCGTACTCAACTGGCTGCTCTCCTCCGCCTACGCTCCATAAGGATACGTACCCACGTGCAAAACAAGCAACATGGGTCAGCAAATTATGCTGGTATGAGTGGACAAGGGTAGGGAACTCCATTCCCAAAAACAATAAGATAACAGACTC
Source organism: Aquilegia eximia (assembly GCA_023053565.1). Classification (NCBI taxonomy): domain Eukaryota; kingdom Viridiplantae; phylum Streptophyta; class Magnoliopsida; order Ranunculales; family Ranunculaceae; genus Aquilegia; species Aquilegia eximia. The sequence goes on along the minus strand of JALIGU010000079.1, from coordinate 166,620 downwards.
CGCGGTCTTTATACACTTATCTCGTTTACTAAATACATATTATATATGATAATAATACATTACCTGAGCTGCGCCTCCTATTAGGATAGGTCGAGCGCTGCAAGAAATGTTAATTGACCTATCCTCCTGCAAAACTGTGTTAGTACAATAATTTACAATTCATGGCATCTCAAGTCTCGACACTGTATCTCAATCACTACAAGTCAATCATTACACCCAAACAACATTTCACAACCTATACCCAATCACTAGTACACCTCCCACAGGATGCACTCCACACATTTGCCATACCCACAATGCACCAGTGTGCCTTGACCATGGTTAAGACCCTCTACGCGGAAACCAAAACCCAAGTGGGTGCTCACCTGCAAGCTTTGGCTAGCCTCGACGTATGCCTAACTCATGGCCTCTACTAGCTCCCTTGAGCTTTCTAATGTGGCGCCCAGACCAACCCCGAAGGCTATGAAGGTCTGTAGGGTCAGTTCCGCAGGCTAAGCCGTCTAGGAAATACCCAACAAAAATATATTCCAAATGTCAACCCGCAGGCTAAGCCGTCTAGGGTGATACCTAATTTTTTTCTTAATCCTAATTCCACAGGTGTGGCAAATGTACTAATGCTTGGGCGACTACCAAAACATCTAAACTATCATAAATCAAGTAACACTCGACAATAAAATTTCACATCAACTTCACATCCAATCCATTTGTATTCCTTTCGCATTTTCCAAATTAGTCAAATACCGTCCATGGTATATAAAGCCATTCCAAGGCATTTAACAATAAATTCCTCGAATTTAATATTAACACAGTTCATATTTCTTTCAAAATAACAATACTATCTACTTTACAGCCAGAAACAAAATACATTCAGCGAATAATATTTACTGTACCCATAAGACTATATAGCTTTCTTTAATCCCAGTTTCATTAAAATTATATTTTTCGGTGTATATATTTCTAGTCCACATATATATATAAATAATAATCCAAAAGCGATCTCGAAAACTCGACAATCTGGATACATGTACAGTACTACCCTGTACCTTCTATTATAATTTCCATGTTATCAACAATGTACTCCAACCATACAACTCCAATAAATAATAATAAAATTCTATTAACCCCACCTAACCAGCAGATGCATTAAAAATCATTTCTTTTTCATATAATCAAAAGAGCACAGATCTTATAATTTTTTTTTTTACAACAGATTACTGCTTTCACCAAACATAACTATATATCTATATATATAAACATATGTATAGGCCCACTCTAAAATCAAAAACCAACAGGCAACAGCAACCATATCCTACCCCCACCACTAAAGTCAAACTCTAGTTTAATTAAAACAAACTAATCTAACAAAATATCATCCACTCACCTGCTACTACTACTGTTCGTCCTCTTCCTCTCTCTGCTGCTGTTAGTCCTCTTCCTCTCTCTCTCACTCTGCAACTTCTCTTCACAGCTGCCACACAAATCCTCTTTTTCTTTTCTTCCTTTTTTCGCAAATTAAACCCTCGTATCCTCTCTTTCCACTTCTAAGCTCGGATCGCAGCGCCGCCCTCTCTCATTTTTCTCTCTCTGCAAACTCTTTTCTTTTATCGCAAAACCACTTTAAGATCTTTGCTCCCATAAATAAAAACGCATAACCTAAGCTAATTGATCGTGTTTTCACATCTAACATGATTTTATCACCAAAATATGCTTATGCATATCTTGTAGCCTTCTTAAAACAAATTGAGAACTATTACCTTGAGAAATCACATCAAACACATGTGATCCAATGACAAAAATAGAAAGCATGAAGTGTAAAACCAAATAATACTAACAATCTGACCTTAGTATGTCAATGAAACACCGACTGAAAAGAATTACCAAGGAATAGAACCAAAATAGAGTAAGCCATAAACACTTTCAGCAAGAACATCTACAAGAATCCAAAGGAATGGCGCCTCTACTCCTTTGAGCACGAGGAGGACGTGTGCCCGATGATGAAGCACCCTTGGAACTGGGTGTTTCTTTGGTAGGAGTAGTCCGAGCTCGCTTAGGAGGCATGTCCTGCACACACACAACATTAGAAACACCACACAAGTAAGTAAAACCAACAAAACAACCAAGAAAAACCTTAGGAAACTCCATTCAGGCATTTCACCAAACACTTGGTGAGCAATACAGAACATATAGGCAAAAACACTACATGAGCATACCAAAATGATACTAAACATGTCCAAGAAACTCCACAACCATTAGTAATCACGAGAAGTTCCAAAATTATCTAGACAACAAGTATATATCCAATGGTATGAACCCAACATGATCATGGTAAACAAACTCTTAATCCCAAGCATTACAGACAAATAATAATGCAGCATCAAGATAAAATGAAAAACCTTGCTGCCTGAACATGCGTACGAACGTTATAACACCATTCGTACGTTCCTCCCAAAAAAAATCTGCCTCCACAAACATTCGAACGTGCTAATAACGTTGGTACTTTTTTTTTTTTTTTTTTTTTTTTTTTTTAACAGAAAACCAAACCAAATGACAAACAACACAAACCATAATAAGAAGAGAAAAGGAAAAGAACCGATGGACCATAGAAGTGAAGAGGAATACATCATGAACTTCCAAAAACAGTAGCCAATCCCAATCCGTACAAAAATAAGAGGCAATATATGGGGATAAACAAAAGATTGAACAAATAAGAGAATTGAAGTGCATCATAAACTAAACCTCGGTGTGTGTAGATGCAATGCAATGCATAAAGAGAGAGAAAGTTCACCACTAGAACACACCCTTTGAAGACCTAGAATATAGAACCATCAACAAGAGACATACGATTAGATTAGTAAGTGAGCATAGAAGAAACAAACTTCAACCCCCTTTGAAACAAACGTTGAGTAGAATGCAAACGAATATAAATATAATCTTTCAAATGAAAACCAAGACATTAAAAAGGCAAAGGAATATAAACTTTGTATGCCTTACATAAAAAACAATGAATATGCGCTTGGATTTTTATTTTGCCGCATGTGGTGGAGTTTAGTCTACATCACTCTAATGTCATTCCCGTGTGGGAGGGATTTTTGCCTCCATCTTTTCAAATACACGAGGGTAGGGTGTAGCCTACATCTTTTTGACAAACACAAACTCAAGAAGTGCAATACCATGATAACGTGCAACACAAGAACTAACATCTCTTGAGTGCATCCGTCAGAGCATGACCCTCACAACCCCAACGGGTTCTTAGCCAACTGATATTGCTTCAAAGACAATCAAATGGCTGGGGATAAAGTGAGTCATTGACCACTAACAAGAGTTGTAATAGGAAGATAAGAATGCTCAATAACACGAACAACAAGATGAACATTAACCAAAACAAAGGAGAGATAGCTCAAGATCACATAAATACTCGAGAGATAGAGAAGTTCTATGAGCTCAAAGAATATGTAAGTGATTTCCAAAAACTCCCATCATGCAAGCATGCCGTGCACTGTGCAAACAAGCGAGGAAAAATGCATGATACATACCAAAACATACTTAAGAGTTCAGAAAGAGAAAACACCCAAACATATTGCAACTTATTTAAGACAATTGAATTAAACCAATATCTCAGAAAAGATGCATCCAACAATACATACATGGAATAAATAAATAAAACAAAAAAATAGAAGGAATAACAAACAACCCCTTTTTTTTTTTATTAACAATGTATTCAGACATGCAACATGATCTGCAAGCTAAACAAACAAAGCATAAAAAGTAGAAACACCAAACAAATAGCCTATGTGGTTAGAGAAATATGCAATTCAAATAACACAAGGCTAGAAACAACCTACATCATCCCAAATATGGGACACCACCAGACCTTTGCAAGTCCAGAAAAACCTTCAACTTATCCTTTCTTACCCATACTTGTTTAACACTAGGCGTGCACACCTTGGGAGGTGAAATGATATGAGATTTTCCCTTAACATGCTTTGCAATACATTTGTCCTTAACCAATTCCACCTTAGTCTTAGACTTCTTTTTGTTGGAATACCTGTTTTTCTTAAACCTGTGATGAGAAAATTATAATTCCAAGGTCTAGAAAATGCACAAGAAGGAACATAAGAATCAACAAGATTATAATTATAAGGAACATGAGAATAACATTTAACATGTTGATTAAAATTCCAACAAAAGATATCCAAATGACCATCTCTACCACAATAAGAACAATGAAAAACATTAGACTTACTCAAAGAATTCTTATAAGAAGATGTGGTGGTAGAAGATGAAATATGTATGTCACCATTGTATTTGTGACATGGTGCCTTAACAAAACCTATACCTCCATTATGAGAACAATATGGCTTATCAGTAAAAACAGCCTTACCATTAACCTTAGACTTAAAATTCTTACGAGAAACATGCTGAAAATTAGTAGCATTAAGTCTAGTCTCAATAGGTGGGGTAGGCAAAAGGGCAGGCAAACTAGTAGATTTTGCAGGAGTAATCACACTAGATGAACTAGTAGAACTATCAATAGGAGAATCAAATTTAGTTTTGTCCAAAACCTGCAATTGGAGTTGAGTAGACGTTAAATCGTTCTTTGTTACCTCATACTCCACCAATAGAGATTTGTATTTCTCATCGACCTCCTGATTGACCTTCTCTAAAGCTGCAATTCTACATAACAAGTCAAGTTTTTCTTTGTCAAATAATTGAGAAATAGAAATTGTATCATCTGCAGCACAAGAAATCTGTTTTTCAAAAATCTCAATTTTATCCTGCAAAGAAAGATTAGCCTTTTCCAAATTTTCAATTTTGGATTCATAAACTTCCCCTTGAAGCATATAGTCCTCTGCACAATATCTGAGTCGTTGTTCTAGAGAATCAACTTTAGTCTGCAAAACACCATTATCTTCAAAACAAACATTATCAGAAATAGTAGACACATTACAATTAGCTTTATTAAATTTTTCCTGCAAATCAATATTAGCTTTTTGTAATCTTTCACATTCTTTTGCAGAAAGTCTGTAAAGAAGAGCCCAATCACTATTGCTAACAACATACAAATTATCATCCTTTTCAAAATCAGATTTTGGTTTTGTAGATTTAGACGATTTAGCAATAAAATTATTATGACCAGACTCATGAACCATCATTGCACTCATAGGATCGTTAGCGTGAGCCTTGACGCTCCTTAACCAGCCCCCAGCGACTGATACCAATCGAGAAACTACAAATAGTGCTAATGTAACAGTTGAATATTCAAACAAATCAAACAATCTGCAGAAAGTAAATAACACACAGAAATTTTTAACGTGGTAAAACCCAATAAGGGAAACGTCCACGGTTGTCCTCGCGACAACAAATAAATCCACTAGATGAAAAGAGATGTACAAACCTATCAACTACCTGCACTCACTGCGAGTTGATACTCCTGGTTATCTGTAACACCTTGACTTCACCAGAGCACTTTGATGTACGCACAAGACACTCGACTTCTTGATGAACACACAAGATGACTCGAAGCCGAACTATGAAACAAGCTTACACCAGAGTTCCTTGATGAACACACAAGGAAACTCGACTTCTTGATGAACACACAAGAAGACTCGAAGCTAAATCACTATTCAATAATGAAGGAGAAGATGAATGGGGAAGAAGAAAGAAGAAGATGAATGGGGAAGAAGAAGATGAGTTCAATCACCAAAAAACAACCTAAAACCAAAACCTAAACAAACTCCAATACTAGATGAATTGGACGGCCAAAGAACTCACTTGTTCTTTGGAAGAGAAACCCTATTTATACTTAGGGTTGGAACACACACAAAATGGGCCGAAATTGATGAAATCCACATTGTGAACGTTCGCTGCCTGCTTGGACGTACGAACGCCCTAAAGAGGTACGTACGTCCTGACGAAAACATGCTTGCTGACTGCTTGGACGTACGAACGTCCTAACAGCGTACGTACGTCCTGACCAAAAGGAAGCTTGCTGCCTCAATGGACGTACGAACGTCCTAACTAGGTACGTACGTCCAGTACCCAAAACAGACTAAGACAAATGACATAGAGACACGGACACGAGACGAATGTGCGTACATCTTTGGCTTTCCTAACAATGATTTCAAGGCGAGATAACCATGGACATCCAATGTCACAAAATTGATGTCAAACAAACTTAGTGCCGGTTTCAGAAATGTTCGAGAAGAGTATGGATTTTGGTGTATGATTAGTATTGAAGAATTCTCTTTTAATGTTTATCATATTTTAAATCGTATGTTCGAACTTTAAACGTGTTATGTTATTTTTGTGATAATAGATTTCTCACTTGTTTACTCATACCAGATTTTATGCTGACCCATGTTGTTTTGTTTTGCACGTGGGTATTTTGTATTGGAATTCCATTTGGAATGCAGGCAGGAGAGGTTAGAGCTATGGAGCTGTGATAGACCGTTAGTTGGGACAAATAGAGATCTTTAGATATTTCAATGATGTATCTTATTTGAAAGTTGTTTTCATGTGTTTTTTTTGTGTAAGTTATGTTGTATAATAGGATGGAATCGGTGTACTTTTATCGTTTGGATTTTTCTTCACTATAATTTTTACTCTTGTTATTTGTTAGAGTTGGGATTTGTTTAAGAATTGTTACGACCCTTTTTTTTGTTTTATAAATTTGGGTCGTTATAGAGTTTATAATTAAATTTCAAGAGTATATAGATATACATAAATTATTTATAAAATTTAGTGTTGGAAGTAAGCGTATTGTAGTATTTAGATGTGTAGTTTAGTCCCACATAGCTTAGATATAAAGTCTATGTGGTTTCTCTCTATATATAGAGAGAGTTAGTTCACCTTTTATATTTCTAATTCGTATCATAGGCAAGTTAGGTCATGATTTTCGGCCACAAGCAACACTAACTCAGGTGCTGGGGGTCGGACCTCTATCAAAGTCTTTTTGTCAAATTTGTGTCTTTATTTCCGCTGTTTTTTCTGGACCTTGTGCTACTGTTTTTTTTCCCTAAGTACTGTTTACGGCTACTGTTCAACAAGTACTATTCACCATACTCACTGTTCATCTGGGGGTACTGTTCACAGATTACTGTTTATCGGGTATTGTTCTTCAAGATTTTTTTAAAAAAATCCAGGTTTACTTTTGTTGACGTCCAACCTTTTCAAGGGTTTTGTCTGTGTTGTTGATGTCATGCGCAGCTTGTTAAACCATTTCTAAGGCCTTGTATGCGTCGATACCATAGTGCGTTGCACTTGCCCAGCCCTTTGTAAGGCCTTGACTGTGTGGTTGATGTCATGCGCCATTTTTTCTAGCCCTCTTAAGGGCCTCTTCTGCGATGCCATCTATCTACAAATTTACTGTTCCTGTCCAGCCCTTTCAACTGCTTTATTATTCCAAAATCAGCCTTCTTCGTTTGGAGTACCTCATTTTTATTGGTTTTTAAAGTTATATCAGATGTTTTGGGGAAAGTAAACATTAGCCACCGAAACGAACGTGACCCTAGCAATCACCACCACTATTTCTGGCGTCTTTCTTTGATGAGCAGTTGGTTATCCATGCTCTTTTATTTTCTCTGCAGCTGGACATCCCTGCAGGCAGTTCTTCTCGCAGCTGGTCATCTTTGCCATTGAACATCTTGCCCGATGTCGTTCTCAGGATACATTGTGTGGGATGTGAGAGAACTTTTTTTGTATTTCAAGCGGAAATTCAGAGTCTTAATATTCAGCTTGAGGGGGAGTGTTGGAAGTAAGGGTATTGTAGGCTTTAGGTGTGTAGTTTAGTCCCACATAGCTTAGATATAAAGTCTATGTGGTTTCTCTCTCTATATAGAGAGAGATTAGCTTCTTTGTAAGTTTAACCTAATTATTATCAATAAAATTCACCTTTTATATTTCTAGTTTTAATAATTATTAATTTATATTTTCATTGGGCCTTTAAGGATTCAAAATTCTTTATTACTTAATACATTTGGCCAGGCTATTGTCTTTAGTACAGATGCCCAAGTCGGGACCGGAGGAAATTATTATCTAAGCAAGGTTATTACTTTCTTGAATATTCATTTATCGAGGTATTATTGTAATTTCTCTAGTTCAGAATTCTCAGACGCAAGTCTCAAAACATCTTATGTTCATTCATAGTGTAATTTTTTTAACTTAACAATTTCTGCTTGTCTTCTTCTTTTTACTTCTATATTGAAGAAGGCTCACCGATTAGTGGATGTTGGTTGATTGGAAAATTCTCATCAAAGAGAGATGTAAAATGGAGTTGACTGATGACGTTGGATAACTGTAATGGTGATTGGATGGCTGAAACGAATGAGAGAGGAGTAGCCATTTAATTCCCAGTCGGGATGTGCAGGCTTTTTGTCTGTTTCGTTGATATGGACTAGGCTTAATTTTAGGCCGATGATGATGAATTAGCTATTTTTGTCCACTAACTTTATTCAAATTTTCAGTTGAGTCCTCAAAAGTTTAAACTACTCAATTTGGTCCCAAATCTTTCATAACGTTTGCAAAATGGTCTCACCCTTACCAAGCATTTAACAAAGTTGCCTAGTGGTAGTTTACTATCACACGTGGTCTCTTAAATTCAAATTTCAACATTTTTTTTTTGCTAGGTTAGCAGAGCACGTGAGTGGCACGCGCAACATCATATTGTTTAAAAATTTAACACAAACCCAAACTATGTAAAAATAGAACCCATTTTATTAAAAAGAGAATTGCTAAATGCTTGGTAACGGTGAGACCATTTTACAAACGTTTCGAAAGATTTGGGACCAAATTGACCAATTTAAACTTTGGGGACTCAACTGAAAATTTGGGCAAAGTTAGGGGACCAAAATAGCTAATTTATCAGCCGATGATAGTATGATGATTTCTAGGGTTGGGCAAATTAACACTAAAACCGACAAACAGACTCGAACACAACCGAACCGACTTCAAATCAGTTAATCAAGACATCAACTATGCTCGATTCCAGATAATCAATCTCTGTTCTTCAACTTTCATTGGTGAGTTTCCAATTTTGGTTTGAAATGTGTGTACAGTATATAACAACATGTTTGGTTCGGTCCCAATGCACCCATGTCTTTTTTATTGAAAATTTTAGTTAATCGATAGGGGTCCGCCAAACCCCACCACCTTTTCAGGTTTTTTATTTTAAAAAAAAATGTTTGGTTTGGTTATTTTCGGTTAACCGAACAGTTATATGTGTTTGGTTTGGTTTCGGTTTATATAAAAATAATTCAGTTCGGTTTGGTTCGATTTATTTATTAAATCGGTTCGAATTCGGTTTTTATATTAAAAAACTGATACTATGCTGTTTTGTTTCGGGTTTAGTCAAAACCGAACCATACCCAGCCCTAATGATTTCCCTTGTTTGTGCATAGTTGTTAATATGTTCTATTAAAAAGTTGTTAGATGTATATATCTTGGATTACAAGTTTAATTAAATCATAATAGTTTTCCAAAAAATGTTGCGACTGTTGCCAAAAAGAGTTTTCTGAATTCTTGAACTTTAAAATGCACTTGGTGAACTAGGGTAGATAATAATGATCAGCCTACGGCAATTATGGTATGATTCACTTGGTTAATTCTTGTTAATGTTTATAAAATCAACATGAAAGTCGAATTACAAAGATGCATCGCTTTCATAAGACCATGGTAGGGTTCTGTGTCACGACCCTAATATCCAAAAATTGGCAAAAAGAGAGAATTTACAAAATTACCCTCGATAAGCCAATTAAAGGACAAAGGTTCGGGACAGTAATCTAAATAAACATTTTGCACAAGGTAAAATCCATAACCATTAAACACAAATACTTCAACACACATAATTTGAACTCCCAATAAATTCCATATATAATCCAAAAACTCCAAATATTGAATTACACAACTCCAATAATAAAATTCAACAGCTTCTACTGAGGTATTGTCTTCCCCATCAATAATAATCCAATAAATGAAATAATGAACTTGAGTAATCAGCTAATGACAAATCAAAGGACTAAACCTACTCTGAAATGATAACTCCTGCAAATCTCAAACTCCTTCCCGAACAACTGGATCTACAAGAGTCTCCTGGTGTTGCTCCCGATCGTACTCAACTGGCTGCTCTCCTCCGCCTACGCTCCATAAGGATACGTACCCACGTGCAAAACAAGCAACATGGGTCAGCAAATTATGCTGGTATGAGTAGACAAGGGTAGGGAACTCCATTCCCCAAAAACAATAATATAACAGACTCTGCGGTCTTTATACACTTATCTCGTTTACTAAATACATATTATATATTATAATAATACATTACCTGAGCTGCGCCTCCTATTAGGATAGGTCGAGCGCTGCAAGAAATGTTAATTGACCTATCCTCCTGCAAAACTGTGTTAGTACAATAATATACAATTCATGGCATCTCAAGTCTCGACACTGTATCTCAATCACTACAAGTCAATCATTACACCCAAACAACATTTCACAACCTATACCCAATCACTAGTACACCTCCCACAGGATGCACTCCACACATTTGCCATACCCACACTGCACCAGTGTGCCTTGACCATGGTTAAGACCCTCTACGCGGAAACCAAAACCCAAGTGGGTGCTCACCTGCAAGCTTTGGCTAGCCTCGACGTATGCCTAACTCATGGCCTCTACTAGCTCCCTTGAGCTTTCTAATGTGGCGCCCAGACCAACCCCGAAGGCTATGAAGGTCTGTAGGGTCAGTTCCGCAGGCTAAGCCGTCTAGGAAATACCCAACAAAAATATATTCCAAATGTCAACCCGCAGGCTAAGCCGTCTAGGGTGATACCTAATTTTTCTTAATCCTAATTCCACAGGTGTGGCAAATGTACTAATGCTTGGGCGACTACCAAAACATCTAAACTATCATAAATCAAGTAACACTCGACAATAAAATTTCACATCAACTTCACATCCAATCCATTTGTATTCCTTTCGCATTTTCCAAATTAGTCAAATACCGTCCATGGTATATAAAGCCATTCCAAGGCATTTAACAATAAATTCCTCGAATTTAATATTAACACATTTCATATTTCTTTCAAAATAACAATACTATCTACTTTACAGCCAGAAACAAAATACATTCAGCGAATAATATTTACTGTACCCATAAGACTATATAGCTTTCTTTAATCCCAGTTTCATTAAAATTATATTTTTCGGTGTATATATTTCTAGTCCACATATATATATAAATAATAATCCAAAAGCGATCTCGAAAACTCGACAATCTGGATACATGTACAGTACTACCATGTACCTTCTATTATAATTTCCATGTTATCAACAATGTACTCCAACCATACAACTCCAATAAATAATAATAAAATTCTATTAACCCCCCTAACCAGCAGATGCATTCAAAATCATTTCTTTTTCATATAATCAAAAGAGCACATATCTTATAATTTTTTTTTTTACAACAGATTACTGCTTTCACCAAACATAACTATATATCTATATATATAAACATATGTATAGGCCCACTCTAAAATCAAAAACCAACAGGCAACAGCAACCATATCCTACCCCCACCACTAAAGTCAAACTCTAGTTTAATTAAAACAAACTAATCTAACAAAATATCATCCACTCACCTGCTACTGCTGCTGTTCGTCCTCTTCCTCTCTCTGCTGCTGTTAGCCCTCTTCCTCTCTCTCTCACTCCGCAACTTCTCTTCACAGCTGCCACACAAATCCTCTTTTTCTTTTCTTCTTTTTTTCGCAAATTAAACCCTCGTATCCTCTCTTTCCACTTCTAAGCTCGGATCGCAGCGCCGCCCTCTCTAACTTTTCTCTCTCTGAAAACTCTTTTCTTTTATCGCAAAACCACTTTAAGATCTTTGCTCCCATAAATAAAAACGCATAACCTAAGCTAATTGATCGTGTTTTCACATCTAACGGTTCGCAATAACTCCACATCTGATCGTGGGCTGTTTTCTCCAAGTTTGGGTTATTTAAACCATAGTCCACTACTTTACAGTAATTATGCTTAAACCCTTGGTCCAGGGACTTTAACCTAATTACTTTTAATTCCAAATTAAAATTAGCATAAAACATAAAAGAGGGGGTTTACATTCATACACACCTCAAAAGAAATCTCGGCCTCGAGATTTAGAAGAAAGATCAATCGAACAACTCCGGGTGCTTAGCTCCCACTTTGTCCTCCAGCTCCCATGTAACATCGCTCGGATCATCACTCCACTGCACTTTTACCAGTTTCAATGCCTTAGTCGTTTCTCATCTCTATCAATGATAATAATTGGCCTCACTCTGTAGGTAACATCTTCATTAATTTCTAGCTGCTCAGGATCATAAATATCTAACTGGGCGTAGTTTACTCCTTCATCCTCTTCATCCTTATCATCTCCTTTCCACATTCTCAACATAGAAACATGGAATACATTATGTATCTTCTCCAAGGCAGGTGGCAATGCCAGCCTGTAAGCCAACGGTCCAACTCTGTCAGTGATCTCATACGGTCCCACATACCTAGGGCTCAGCTTGCCCTTCTTACCAAACCTCATTACTCCACGCATCGGGGATATCTTCAGCAACACTTTCTGCCCTACAGCAAACTCGAGTGGCTTCCTCCTATTATCTGCATAACTCTTCATTCGGCTTTGAGCCGTTTTCAATCTCTGTCGAATGATATCTACTTTCTCTGTAGTCTCGCGAACCATCACTGGTCCAAGAATCGCAGTCTCACCAACCTCCGCCCAACAAGCCGGTGATCTACATGGCCTACAATACAGTGCCTCATATGGTGCCATACCAATACTCGCCTGAAAACTGTTATTGTAAGCAAACTCCGCGTAAGGTAGATGTTCTTCCCATTCTCCACCAAAGCTGAGTGCACAAGCACGTAACATATCCTCTAGGACCTGATTTACCCGCTCAGTCTGTCCATCTGTCTGGGGATGGTAAGCAGTACTCAAATTAAGCTTCGTACCCATGGCACGCTGAAAACTACCCCAGAACTCAGAAGTGAATATAGCATCTCTGTCTGAAACAATGCTAGCCGGAACACCATGTAGTCTGACAATCTCCTTCACATACTTCTTTGCTAGCTTATCTGCATTCCTATTCATAGAAATAGGAAGAAAATGAGCTGACTTAGTCAGTCGATCAACGACAACCCAAATGGACTCATTGCCTCCCCGTGATCTAGGCAAACCATCAATAAAATCCATGGAAATGTGCTCCCACTTCCACTGAGGGATAGACAAAGGCTGAAGTAACCCTGACGGTCTCTGATGATCGACCTTCACTCGTTGACATGTCAAACACCTAGAAACATACTCTCCAACATCTCTCTTCATTCCTTCCCACCAATAAGTCCTCTTCAGGTCTTTGTACATCTTCGTTCCACCAGGGTGAATAGTGAAACGAGAACGATGTGCCTCATCCATAACATTCTTCCTCAAACCATCCTTATCAGGAACACACAATCGATCTCTATACCTCAAACCTCCATCAACACCAACTGACCATTCTGTGGGACAATCATCTAACAAATCCACAACTAACTGCCCAAGCTTTCGGAGCAAGAAAGGGTCCTCATGCTGCTTGGACACAATCAAGCTAATCATCATAGGTTTCACATCCATAGAACAAATGGTGACCTGTTCACCTCCCTGCTGTAAGTACACATCATGAGACGCTATAGTCTCCAAAGATTTCCACTCTTCCATCATCATATAGCAACGGTGGCATGCTTCTACTCAAAGCATCTGCAACTACATTACCTTTCCCAGGCTGATAATGAATCTGAAAATCATAACTGCTAATGAACTCCATCCATCTCTGCTGCCTCATGTTCAAATCCTTCTGAGAGAACAAGTACTTTAGACTCTTGTGGTCAGTATAAAGATCAAACTTCTCCCCATATAAATAGTGACGCCAAATTTTCAAAGCAAACACCACAGCTGCCAATTCTAAATCGTGCACTGGATATTTTCGCTCATGTTGCTTCAACTGTCTAGAAGCATAAGAGACCACTCTCCCATCCTGCATCAAAACACAACCAAGTCCAGTACCACTAGCATCTGTGAATACCACAAGCTTGCCACCTCTAACCGGTATAACTAACACTGGCGCTGAAGTCAACCTCTGCTTAAGCTCCTGAAAAGCTCTCTCGCAGTCGTCAGTCCACAAGAACTTCACATTCTTCTTCGTAAGTCTGGTCAATGGCTCAGCTATGAGCGAGAACTTCTCAATGAAACGACGGTAATATCCAGCTAATCCTAAAAAGCTTCGAATCTCTGTAGGGTTGGTTGGCTGTTTCCAATCCCTAACTGCAGCAACCTCCTCAGGGTCAACGGCAATACCCTCTCTGGATATCACGTGACCTAAGAAATGCACCTCATTCTTCCAGAAATGACATTTGCTAAACTTAGCATATAGCTTGTGATCTCTCAATATCTGCAACACTGTTTTCAAATGTTTCGCATGCTCCTGAGCATCCTTAGAATACACCAAAATATCATCAATGAATACGATCACAAACTTATCAAGATAAGGCCTAAAAATCCGGTTTATCAAATCCATGAAAAATGCTGGAGCATTAGTCAACCCAAAAGGCATTACTGGAAACTCATACAATCCATATCGAGTTCTGAAAGCAGTCAGTGGTATAGTCTTCTCCTCTACACCCATCTGATGGTAACCCGTCCTCAAATCAAACTGAGAAAACACGGCTGCTCCTTTCAACTGATCAAGCAAATCATCTATTCTCGGTAGTGGATATTTGTTCTTGATTGTCACCTTGTTCAACTCACGGTAATCAATGCACATCCTCAAAGTCCCATCCTTCTTAGAGACAAAGATAGCTGGAGCTCCCCATGGAGAATTGCTTGGACATATGAACCTGTGGTTCATACACACCTCAAAAGGCTCACACATATACACCAAAAGAATAAACTAAATCAAATAAAACATCAAATATCACATACCCTTTCTTAAGCAACTCTTCCAACTGGGTCTTCATCTCTTCCAACTGCTTAGGCGCCATCCTGTAAGCAGTCTTAGAAATAGGTGCCGTTCCTGGCAACAAATCAATACGGAACTCCACCTCTCTCTTAGGTGGTAAACCCGGAATCTCCTCAAACACATCTAGATAATCCTTAACTATCGCCACATCACTAATATCGATCGACTAGGCAGCCATAGACATCAAAAAGCTGGACATAATCGAATCATCCCTACTAACACAACTGTGTACCAATGTGGGTAAACCTGGTGTATCCACTATAACTCTCCTCCCAGCACAATCCAAAATCACATGATAACGACTCAACCAATCAAAACCCAAAATAAACTGATAGCCTTCAAAATCTAAAACTACTAGATCGATGACAAACTGTCTACCCATGAATGTCAGAGCAAAATTCTTACACTCGTAGAACAAACAAGTCGAACCTCCCATAGGTGTCCGAAGATATAAAGGTTGGGGTAAAGGTGTAGTCACAATCTGATACTTATCTACTATCTGCTTAGCTATAAATGAATGCGATGCACCAGAATCAAACAATACTCGGAACCTAAATTGAGAGCAATCAAAAGTACCTTCCAGTCCCTGAAATGCAGGCAAAACAGCAAAGGCTCTCCCTCGGTTCGGCTGATGTGCTGGCCTCCCCTGGTTGTTGTTCACTGGTCGACGACATTCAGCAGAACGATGTCCTGGTCCTCCACAATTCCAACAGTTACCCCTGATCGGCCCTGCTAATGCTCCTGGCGCTGGTAACTGTAAAGGTGCTGGCCTATAAGGCAAACCTGGGGCAGGTTGCCCTGGTGCTGGTGGTAGTGGTGGTACGCCTGCTCTAGCTCGGTTGTCACCACGCCCATACCCACCATGGTGTCTGAAACCCTGGTTATCTCCCGGTGGCCTGTTGTAACCCTGGTTATCTCCTGGTGGCCTGTTGTAACCCTGGTTCCTCCTTAGGTTGTTGTCATAACGTCGACCCCTGAAGTTAGGATCATAAGGCTTGTGTTTGTTCCTGTCTCTGAAGTTATCACCTGTCTTTTTGCTCTTCTCAGTTCTAAACTCCTGTTCCTTCTCTTCATACTTCATTGCAAGGTTCAGGACTCTATCAAATGGCTCGTGCTCAAATGGAATCAGTTGCTTCGCCACATAGTGCCCTAGGCCCTTAATGAAACGATGATTTCTCTTCTCGACTGTATCCACCATGTGTGGAGCAAACATGGACAACTCATTGAATCGATTCGTATACTCTGCTACGGTCATAGCATCCTGTCGCAGATTCAAAAATTCATCCACTAATCGGTCTCTGTAAGCACTCGAAAGGTATCTCCCCTCAAAAGTATTCCTGAACTCCTCCCAAGTCAGAGTGGTGAGGTCAAGCCCGACCTTCAAAGCGTCCCACCAAAGTAATGCTCCACCCTCCAACTGATGGGAAGCGAGCTCCTGCTTCTGAACTTCAGTCAATACCATCTTTGCAAACACGGCTTCTGTCTGACGAAGCCATAACACTGCAGCTTTCCCGTCTCCCTTACCATCGAATTTGATACCACCCAGATTGAGGAAGTCTTTGATACCACCCAGATTGAGGAAGCTTTGGCTAGCCTCGACGTATGCCTAACTCATGGCCTCTACTAGCTCCCTTGAGCTTTCTAATGTGGCGCCCAGACCAACCCCGAAGGCTATGAAGGTCTGTAGGGTCAGTTCCGCAGGCTAAGCCGTCTAGGAAATACCCAACAAAAATATATTCCAAATGTCAACCCGCAGGCTAAGCCGTCTAGGGTGATACCTAATTTTTCTTAATCCTAATTCCACAGGTGTGGCAAATGTACTAATGCTTGGGCGACTACCAAAACATCTAAACTATCATAAATCAAGTAACACTCGACAATAAAATTTCACATCAACTTCACATCCAATCCATTTGTATTCCTTTCGCATTTTCCAAATTAGTCAAATACCGTCCATGGTATATAAAGCCATTCCAAGGCATTTAACAATAAATTCCTCGAATTTAATATTAACACATTTCATATTTCTTTCAAAATAACAATACTATCTACTTTACAGCCAGAAACAAAATACATTCAGCGAATAATATTTACTGTACCCATAAGACTATATAGCTTTCTTTAATCCCAGTTTCATTAAAATTATATTTTTCGGTGTATATATTTCTAGTCCACATATATATATAAATAATAATCCAAAAGCGATCTCGAAAACTCGACAATCTGGATACATGTACAGTACTACCATGTACCTTCTATTATAATTTCCATGTTATCAACAATGTACTCCAACCATACAACTCCAATAAATAATAATAAAATTCTATTAACCCCCCTAACCAGCAGATGCATTCAAAATCATTTCTTTTTCATATAATCAAAAGAGCACATATCTTATAATTTTTTTTTTTACAACAGATTACTGCTTTCACCAAACATAACTATATATCTATATATATAAACATATGTATAGGCCCACTCTAAAATCAAAAACCAACAGGCAACAGCAACCATATCCTACCCCCACCACTAAAGTCAAACTCTAGTTTAATTAAAACAAACTAATCTAACAAAATATCATCCACTCACCTGCTACTACTACTGTTCGTCCTCTTCCTCTCTCTGCTGCTGTTAGTCCTCTTCCTCTCTCTCTCACTCTGCAACTTCTCTTCACAGCTGCCACACAAATCCTCTTTTTCTTTTCTTCCTTTTTTCGCAAATTAAACCCTCGTATCCTCTCTTTCCACTTCTAAGCTCGGATCGCAGCGCCGCCCTCTCTCATTTTTCTCTCTCTGCAAACTCTTTTCTTTTATCGCAAAACCACTTTAAGATCTTTGCTCCCATAAATAAAAACGCATAACCTAAGCTAATTGATCGTGTTTTCACATCTAACATGATTTTATCACCAAAATATGCTTATGCATATCTTGTAGCCTTCTTAAAACAAATTGAGAACTATTACCTTGAGAAATCACATCAAACACATGTGATCCAATGACAAAAATAGAAAGCATGAAGTGTAAAACCAAATAATACTAACAATCTGACCTTAGTATGTCAATGAAACACCGACTGAAAAGAATTACCAAGGAATAGAACCAAAATAGAGTAAGCCATAAACACTTTCAGCAAGAACATCTACAAGAATCCAAAGGAATGGCGCCTAAGCTAATTGATCGTGTTTTCACATCTAACGGTTCGCAATAACTCCAAATCTGATCGTGGGCTATTTTCTCCAAGTTTGGGTTATTTAAACCATAGTCCACTACTTTACAGTAATTATGCTTAAACCCTTGGTCCAGGGACTTTAACCCAATTACTTTTAATTCCAAATTAAAATTAGCATAAAACATAAAAGAGGGGGTTTACATTCTGCAACTTGGTTTTGTGGTCATTAGAGATAGGGTATAATTATATTTCATCAATTTAGTGTTCATACATCTTATAAAGTAATTATTTAGATTAATGATTCTACGCTCACAAACAATTTCTACAAATATAATCCACAAACTGAAGTGGCATAGCCACGTCAGCGACTCTCTCTCTCCAAAAAAAAAATAAAAAATAAAAAAAATAAACCTCTCTCAAATTCATCTTCTCGAGACAAGTTTCCATCTCCACGATGGTTTTGATTAATCTGTGTATATTTTGTTACATCAATTCAAAAGAAAATAGTCGATTGTAGAAAAATAGTACAAGATGTCCACAAATTTCAATTTTTTCGTCCCCATAGTTTCAGTAAACCCCAAATCCTAAAATTTTAGAACACTCAATTGTTTTCATCGTTAAATATATCTTGATGCAAAGTACAGATTTTGAATTCCGGTTATTCATACATATAATAAAGTACACTTTTAATTTTTAGTGAATGGAGAATGATCCAATGAACCAAAGAGAAGGCAAAATTGAGGAGGATATATCATGAAAAGAGAGATGTTGTGGAAGAGGAAGTTATATAGGAAAGAGGAATTGAGAGAGTGATATCCAAAAGGTAGAGAAGAATTCATAGTAACATTTATCATATTTGAACTGGGTGTAGAAAGAAAGGAAGAACGAGACTCAGAGAAGTAGAAAGAAACAAAATGTGGGAGAGTTTTTTTAAGGGGCTGCTGATGTGGTCATGCCACATCAACCGACACATCAGTTTGTACGTTTTATTTGTGGCTTTATTTGTGAGTGTAGAATTACTCCTTTGACATATGGGTGATTACTTGATTAATTACTCTAGCAAATAGGTGATCACTTGAATAATCACTTTTACACACTAATGTATGAGTGATTACTCGAGTAATCACTAATATATGAGTGATTATTTGAGTAATCACTTTAATATTTGTCTATTCTTATTAGAATAATCAATTAAATAAGCCACCAATTAACTAGAAAAAATTGACAAAATTCAAAGATGTCTTGGTGTTTGATTGGTGACTTGTTGATAAGTTGATGAGATTGGAGAGAAAAAGGAATACAACTTTAACGAGAGTAGACGACATAACGTACCCAGTCCAAACTATAGTTATTTAGTGACCCAGAAGAAAAAACCATATTTGTGTAGAAGTTAAAATATTTTGAAAGAGGCATGTGATTTTTTCCTTAAACTGTAAAGCCCGCATAAAAGCCTCCATAATATAATATTATATAGAATTTTTTTAAAAAATTACATACCTATTACCGAAAAACAAAGAAAATATTACATACCTGAATTTTATGATTTGTTAATAAGGGATGATCAAGAGTAGGTTGCTTGAAAATGTCAACACAATCATAGATATCTTATTTGACCTGGACAAAAAAAAGTAAATGATATTAACCATTGAGTTAAATAAGTCTACCTATATTCTTAAAAAATTAAAATATTGTTCTATGCTTGAATTAGAAAAATAAAATAAAACTTAAGCATCAAAATTAGTCTAAAAGCTCCATTTCTATTACTTGTGAAAAAAGCCTATCAAAAACAAAATGTCTGAATAGGGTTTTAGTATAGTATCAAAATTACGAAAACAAAAAAAACATTTCACAACGCAACGCGAAGACAAATAACTAAAAAGTCACATTATGACTTCAAGATACGAACAATTAGAAATGTGTGGAATATACTTAACACAGGATATATGACAAGATAAAAACATTGGACTACAACAAGATATAAGATAAACAAGAAAAACCAGGTTGCAGTTTGACAAGGTTCAGTCTATTGAGGCTTAAGTCGACTCAACACCTGTTAGATAAAGAGGTGACATTCCTACTATTAAGAGTTAGAGAAGGAGGAAAGTACCCCACTACACAAATACACATTCACATAAAGATACATGGAGAACAAGTGTGTGTAGCAATTTTGTTTTTGTAATCGACACATTATTTTGACCAAGTAGAGAAATAAAGAAACAAGAAAGAAAACCAAGCAAGAGACACAAGGGTTCATGGTGATTTGACAATCATGCCTACATTTACTCTTCAAGGGATTTTCTTTTTATTAGTATTATTTTTTTTTTTTGAAAGTTTGTATAATTCATATATGGGTATAGAAAAAACTAAGTGGAGAAAAATCAGTTTAAGGAAATTCTATCTTGATGATTGTGCAATAAAGAAAAATCAATTGTTCTCAAATTCTTTCCCACCTTCTTTGTTCCAAGACTAATTATATGTCTTTTTGGTGTTAGAGAGAAAACTGGAGAAAGAAACTAACAGAAATGATAAAGGATACGAAGAACACTCTTTTCTTAATCTTAATTACTTTTAAGTTCCTCTTCAAAAATTTGTAAACGCGCATGAGTTTGTAAAGTCCATATGCGAACAGTCCGCACTAGAGCCACCCTATATATATATAGCCCACCCTACTATCCGATTTTGTTCACCAGGGGTCCCATTGGTGGTTTCCACCAGTCTTGTGATTGGTCCAAGTAGCATGTGTTAATAAACATAGAACCGTGACACGGTGGGGACAGACTTTAGGAAGAGAAATCGAAGAGAATAAGGAGAATTGAGAGAGAGAAGAAGATAGAAGAAAGATTAAAGAAGAAGGAGAAGTAGGAGAATTGAGAGAGAAAAGACGAGAAGAAGATAGAAGAAAGAGAAGTAGGAGAATTGAGAGTATATGGATTTGAAACTTAATTGAATCACACGTTGATAAAACTTGAAGCCATAAACATTGAACTCTGTTTCTTCCTTAAATAGTTGCCTCGTTGATATAAATATAAATATTGAACTCTGATATTTTTATTTATTTATATTTTTATTATTGTAATATCTAAATATAAATTAATTACAGCTGAAAACATGCATCCTAGAACAATTCCAAGACTAACCACCAGTGGGACCCCTTGGTGAACAAAATCGGATTTCTACTTATAAATAAGTCCTATTTGACTTTGGCTTTAATGATTAGTCCCACTTTCTAATATTACATAGATTGTATTTTTTTTATTGAAACAAACAAACTTTCTTTGCAATTCTAAAAAATTACAAACTTTTTATTCCATTCCAAAAATTGCTATTTTTTTATCTGTGTAATTCTAAAAATTGCTAATTATTTAATTGTGAAATTCTAAAAAAATTGTAATAGCAATTCCAGGAAATAGAAATACCATTAAATTACAATTTTAAATTGTAAAAAAAATCCCTCAGTAGAAATTCTGCTAAATTGCAATACCACTAAGATGCAAGATGCTTTTTTAATTTCTTAATAGAAACTCTACTTAATTGTAATTTCTTAATAATAATTCAGGGTATTTTTGCAAAGTATCATGTACTCATGTGGTAAAAAAGAGGACTAATCATTAATGTGGTTTTTTGATCGGACAAATCCATAATGCACATTATAATTGATATAAACACTTATAATAATTGTATGTTTATACTGTATTTCTTACGTATATGGGGACAGAAGGTAGAAATTTTGAATCAGGTAACGGTGACTTCATCCGATATGCTCTCTTTATAGTAATGTAGATTAATTTTTGTAGAGGACGATAACAACTAAGAAAGAAAATAGGATTTCTTCTACAAGATCAATTGTATGAATATCCTTTGGGCACTGAGCTTCATGGTAACACAATCTAGCAACCGTGATCCTTTATTTGGCAAATCCCGGCTGTGTGTACGTTAGATAAAAAAAACCGACAGTTGTCACCGTTGGCTGTATAAAAAGGTAAACCGGGAGAACCTGAGCATAAGCCAGTCAAGCGGCCCAACCCGGTTTCAAGGGATCCACATACGCTCTGTGGACCTTGACCCATCGGATAGTCCACGATCAACGGGTGGAGCCCCGGTTATTGTATAAGAAGTTGAACCGTGGGCTCCCATAAATTGACTAGGCCCACCTCAATAAAGTAGGCTAGGTCTTCCTAGTAAAGTCCAGCAGCGACAATGGCTCATCCAAAGGCTCAAGACAGAAGCCTAGAGGACCTGAACAGGGTGTATTCAATGAAGATTGGGCCTTCGGTCAGAGGAGTCAAACCCAAGTCTTTGCTTTTAGGCTTGGTCAATCCAAGTCCCAACCAATTGGATAAGTCTAGCGAGATTCCAGGCTAACGGAACCCATGGTTCTAGCTTGCTGGAGAAGATAAAGGAAACCCAGGTTGAACCAGGACATATCAGAGGATGCCATTTGGCAGTCATCCTGGTCATAGGGAATTCAAACCAAGGGGATAATTGTTCGGCAGCATGCAAGCTATCTCCATGGAAATCATCTCCACAATTTTACTACCTGACTTCGTGGAGTCAAAATCGGAGGGGTGGTTGAGCCAGCCTCCTTCGGCCTACTACAAATACAGGAGTTCTACACCTCCTGAACTACTAGTCTTTCACTGAGCAACTCTATTAGAGCTTAGTGGAAGCAAAGACTTGATTCCAAGTTGATTATCTTGGATACGTAGGTAGCCTCATTCCGATCAGATCCAATCTTGTATGACACCCTTTCAACTTACATTTGGAGCAGAAGAGATAATGTCAACGGAACTGCTAACTCCAACAACCCGTACTGATGCTTTCCTTACAGGGGAGAATGAAGGGATTCTGGCAAGAAAAAAACAGTTCTTGACGACTAGAGAGAACATGCCCTACAACACCTCCTCCAATACAAGGAGACCGTCAAAAGTGGACATTCAATTCGTAAAGAGGAAATTCAATCTGGGCAACTGGGTCATGAGGAAAGTCAAGGTCATTACTGAAGATACAACCGCCGGAAAGCTTGGAAAAATATGGGAAGGACCTTACATCCTAGATAGACATGCTGCGAATCGCTCATACTTCCTTAGAACTCTGTCCGACGACCTCTTCTCCGGACCATGGAACACTTTCCACCTGAAGAAATTCTAAATGTAATGTACTCCATTTGATATTTTCAATAAAGATTCTTTCCTGCAAGAATTCGAGAACTTAGTATTATTTACTGCTAAAAATCCTTAGTGCAAGATCAAGTCTTCACTGAGGTCCAGGATGCCCAGACCTACTATTAGCTTCCGATCCTGGTTAAGTCATAAATGCAGAATTATGCTCTTTTTTAGTGCAATACGCCCGAGCCTAGCTTCCGGCCTTGGAAACCAAGGATGTCAGAGATCAAACACCATCCAACCCAGGGTGCCTGGACTTAGCTTCCGATCTTGGCTAAGTCCTAAATGTAGAGTTATGCTCCTTTTAGGCCCAAGAGGCCCGGAACTAGCTTCCGGTCTTGGAAATCAAGGATGTCAGGATCAAACCCCTTCCAATCTAAGATGCCCGAACCTTGCTCCTTGCTAAGTCCTAAATGCAGAGTCACACTCCTTTTAGGCCCAAGACGCCTGGACCTAGCTTCTGGTCTCGGAAACCAATCTTAAGAGCGAGGCCATCCACTCTTAAGAACCGGGGCCATTAGGTAAGCTAGCCTGCCCTCGGATCAAAGCATGCAATACAGGGACGAACCCCTTTCAGTAGCAGACCATGAATCGCCATGGAATCAGCAAGAAAAATAATTGTTATCGTCCCAAGGAAAACTCATTAAAACGATAAGGGGACGAGGGAGATAGTCAGTTGAAATAAATGCTAAAGGTAAAGATATCTAACAAGGTATTTTTTACATAACAAAATTTTTATTTCTTTTTCAGGAAAAGATCTACAAGAGAAAGTCCCCCGCCAACCGGGACAGGAATCTTCCTACAAAAGCCTAACAAAGCAAAGGCTGAGAAGAAATACCGGGGCCATCGCCGCCCTTCTTCGCCTTCTCCTTCTCCAACTGATCGAGGACCTATTGGTAGACAGCCTTCGCCACTGGAGTTCCTCAGCGTCCCGGTCATACGCCGCCTCCTTGAAGGTGAGACGTCGGTCCAGCTCCAGCTTTTCTCGGGTCAGCTTCCCGCAAGTGGCCTCCAGCTTTGCCAAGGAAGTCTTGGCATCCTCCTCCCTCTGAAAAGCAGCTGTCAGGGTGAAGTCCAAATTATGATAGTCCGTCACCGCCATGGACCGCTTGTCCTCCTCCAGAGCCCACCGGTCACTGTTGGCTACCGTCAGGTCTTTCTCGAGGTGACGACTCTTAGTTCGCAGGCGCTCCAGATCCTCCAAGGCAGAAGACCGGGGCCTGACACTCAACTCAAAGACCTGGGCCATGGCAGCTTACTTTTGACAGACAAGAGAAACGGAAATCAGAAATGAACATACATACAACAACAAGTGTACAGCCAGAATTCAAGGCAGGGAACCTTACCACAATCAGGTTCTCGACCGCCACCCTCATCGCTCGATCGCGAGAAAGGCGGTTGTAGTATGCCTGGTCCTCCGGATACAGGTTCAGAAAAATGTAATCGAAGACAGTGTAGAGGTTCATGATGTCGGAGTCCCTAATCGAGATCGGTTACCAACTCAGAAATGCAGGATGAATAGTGATCGTCGGTAGTGGGAACTTCGGAGTAGACTCAGGCTGGTACTCGCCCGATTCAGGGCCCAACTGCACAGTTGGGCCAGTGGGCATGTCAGTATATCGGATTTGGTCGCCCCATCTATAAACTGGGGCTACATCATCGGCAGTACCCGGCACAGTGAACTCCACCTTAGTCTGGACGTCCTCAATGGCCTGAACGTCTTCAACATGGACCCAAGAGCAATTACCAAACCGGGTAGTCCCCATCACCAGTCCCCTCAGCACCCGAGGGATGGCACCCTCCCTTTTCGGGGGCACAACCTACCCCTGGTCTGTAGGAGAAGCAAAAAAAAGCTCTCTTCGAGCTCCAGGAAGACTCGTCTAACACAGCCTTGCCACTCACATCAACCGGGGCAGGGAACAACACAGAAATTACTTCAACAGCAAGGGGCTGGGAAGGTCTTACCTCCACCAGAGCCTCAACTCCAACATCACCAACACTGGGGGCGTCCACTTCATCCAGCGGGCTTCCCGAAACCATAGCTGCCTCGTCTCCCTCAGCAATAGAGGAGACCACCGTATCCTCGGACACACCTCCCACCATCTTCGGTTGGGCTAGGTTGTCCACCTCAGCATGTACCTGCACCTGGGTAGAATCCCACAGTAGTTGATTCGCCAGACCCGCGGGATAACAATAGTCCGTTATCCCTCGATATCAAGCTTGTATCACCAGAGGTGTCAGATGAGCCATACAAGACATGTGGTCTCCTCCGGCCACCCAAGGGAGGGTTTGAATGACAAATGGAGCTAACATCACTAACCTGGACATCCTCGAAGACTGGGATGATTTTTGGTAGGGCATCCGGAATGGGCTCATCAGGAGGAGATCTTCCCCCTACTAGAAGAGCCTCATCGTGCCAATCGTCCTTCTCCCCCCGCAGATAGACAACCTGACTCTCAACCGGAGGCTCCTCCTCGACATTGGGGATTGTGCTTCCTACAGTAGTAGTAACCTCACCAAAGCTGGATTCCACCTCTGATCAATCCAAGTCTTTGCTTCCAGGCTTGGTCAATCCAATTCCCAACCCACTGGATAAGTCCAACGAGATTCTAGGCTAACAGAACCCATGGTTCTAGCCCGCTGGAGAACATAAAGGAAGACCCAGATTCAACCAATACCTTTCAGAGGATGCAATGTGGCAGTCATCCTGGTCAAAGGGGATTAAAACCAAGGGGATAACCGCACAGCAGCATGGAAGCTATTTCCACGAAAGTATTTTCACAGTTGAACTACTTGAGTTCGTGGAGTAAAAACCGTAGGGGTGGTTGAGTCAGCCTCCTCCGGGCAACTACAAATATAGGAGTTGTAAACCTCCTGAAATACGAGTCTTTCACTCATGAACTCCATTAGAGCTTGGTTGAAGTAGAGACTTGATTCCAAGATCATCATCTTGGATACGTAGGCAGATTGATCCCGATCAGGTAAAATCTCATTGAATACCCCCCTATCTTATGTCTACCAATGCAAAGTTTTCATTTTATACCCCCCCCCCCAATCTATACATATCTCGAGTTTGTTTATCAAATTTTGCACCCACACTCTTTGGCGCCCACTGTGGGCTCCAATCAGTTCCAGAGCCTTGAGGAATCTCGATCCAGTCATACCGGAGTTGCTGCAGCAATGGCTGGAAGTAAGAGACGCCCAACTCGTTCCAACAATGGAATGAGCCAAGTTACTTAAAGTCAGATAGAAAACCTTTCTCCCCTGTCTCCAGTTCTTGAAGTAATAGAACCTGTGAATCAAGAATCAGTTCTCAGGAGTGAAGGGCTTAATCAGGGCTCGTAACACTCTGAAAGTGGACAGCCAGAGGCAAAAAACTTAGTGGTACAAATCACTAATAATCCTGGTAATCCTAACGCAGTCAGCAGGACTGTCAGGATACCAGCATCACAAGATCCTGAACCCT
The DNA here is from genome assembly GCA_023053565.1 of Aquilegia eximia. Taxonomy (NCBI): domain Eukaryota; kingdom Viridiplantae; phylum Streptophyta; class Magnoliopsida; order Ranunculales; family Ranunculaceae; genus Aquilegia; species Aquilegia eximia. Next base: position 139,801 of record JALIGU010000079.1, on the reverse strand, counting down.
CCAAGGTAGCCTCAGCAAGAAGAGACCAAAGAATCTCTCCTTTGACAACTGAAGGAGGTTATACAGAGTAGCTGAAGGGAAAAGGACCAGTGGTAGAATCCCCAACTGCAATCATCAAGTGGATGACCAGGAAAAACACAGAACTAAGGAGAAAGAAGAGAACCAGAGTCGGAGATAGCCAGTCATCTTCAGCCTCGTCTTCTAGTCCGTCTTCTCAGAAGAAGATATGGCCACGGCCAGGTAGTGACCGTAGTCTTACTCCTCATACCCATGGTCTATGTCCTGTTTGGGACATGCTAGCACCAGGAAGAGATAAGATGTGTATATCTCTTGTTCAGAGACATCGATGCAGACACGCGAGAAGTCCCGGACGACGTAGTTGGCGCAAGATTACCCGCAACAGGTCCGTCGAAGAAGACACTCCGCCAGAAGGACTGCGCAAGTGGAGGCACTAGTGCACTCCCCTGGCACGCCACGGTCAGAGAGCAAGGGGCCCTCAAAGGGCCCACATTCATCAGAGACAAGCGGAGCTGGATGTGGAACAGATGAATCAACTCAAGCTGAAAAGATGATCGACTTGGTTGTTTCCAACACAGCCAACCGGAATGAACGAATCAGGTAACTTACTCTCGCAAGGTTAGTCGTATCACCTTTGGCAGAAGAGGTCAGGAGTCATATAGTTCCAGCCAGCTTCAAATAACCGCCTTTCGAACAATATGACGAGACAAGCGGTTGTCCAGTTCAGCATGTTATGAACTACAAAAACACCATGGCTATCTTGGACCATGATGACAAGTTACTTGCAAGAATGTTTGCTGCTTCACTCAAAGGCGAAGCACAGCCGTGGTATCATAATCTGCACCTATAAAGCTATGGAGCTTTATAAGGGTCTCTTTGAATCTGACGAGACTCCTATCTATGGATTCAACGGGGAGACAACACAGTCCTTCGGGTAAGTCCAACTGCCAATCACGGTGAGATTCAACACCGTCGGGATAGACTTCCTGCTGGTCGACTCCCCCTCCTACTAGGACGTTATTTTAGGAAAGGACTAAATTGATCAGATGAAAGCAATAGTGTCCACCTTCTACCAAAGCCTCAAAACCATGGCTCCCACCAGAATTTGCAGGGTCAAGGGAGACCAAAGGATGGCTTTCAAGTGCCATCTCGATGCTGTCAAAGAAAAGTCCATCTTCGAGACCAAGGGGAACACTATCTTCCTAATAGACTCTCACCAATAGCAACCAACTCCTGGCAAGTCTGTAAAGGTGAAGCTTGACATGAGAACCGGGATATCATCAATGGTCGATGAGCTGGAAGAATTTATAGTGGGATCGGAGTCCCACACAATAACTTACATCTCTGCAGTCTTCCGAAGGCAGAGAAGGATTTCATGATCACCCTACTCCGGAAGAAACACCATGTCTTCGCATTGAGTGTCAGCGAAATGCTAGGAATAGAGCCTGCGGTCGCCTGGCATAAGCTAGACATCAATCCTCAATTCAAATCGGTCAAGCAAAAACCAGGGCGAATGGCGCCAAATCAAAAGCTGGCGGTTAACGAATAAGTCAATCGGATACTTTCAGTCAACTTCATCAAACCAGTCATCTACCCTACCTGGGTTTCCAACATCGTGGTTGTCCTAAAGAATAATGGTAAGATTCGAGTTTGCATCGATTTTACTAATCTTAACGAAACATGTCCTGTGCACCCATATCCACTCCCTAGGTTCAGAGACAAGGTGGACACCACCGCTGGCTTTCAAAGATTGTCCTTCATGGACACCTACTCTGGATATAACCAGATCCCACTTCACGAAGAAGATCAAGAGCATACTGCTACCCAATAATGTTGTTTGGTCTGAAGAACTTTGGAGCAACATACCAGAAGCTGGTCAACACCATCTTTAACGAGCTCATAGGCCGGACCATGGAAGTATATATAGACGACGTGGTGGTCAAAACCAAGGAGAAAGACAATCATTTGCGAGATCAACACCAGACATTCGACATCCTGACACGGTACAACATGAAGCTCAATCCAGCCAAATGTTCTTTTAGTCTTTCTTCCGGCAAGTTCCTTGGCTTCCTCATGACCAACCGGAGCATAGAAGCCAATCCAAATCAGATCCGCGTAGTCCTGGAAATGCCATGTCCAAAGAATTCAAGAGACTGACCGGGAGGTTAGCCGCTTTCAACAGGTTCATCTCCCGGTGCTCGGACCGATGCAAGCCATTCTTGAACGCCATCAAAGTTAATACAGAATGGAAGCCTACTAGTCAGCATGCCTTTGACGAGATTAAAATATATCTCACTCAACCTCCGGTCTTAACAACACCACAAACCGGGCAACAAGTCGGCATCTATCCGGTCGCATCTGATATAGCAGTCAGTGCGGTTATATTTGTGGAAGAACCGGAGGAAAAGCAAATTTTATCATCAGCAAAGTGTTGCAGGGAGCTGAGACAAGATAATCGAAAATCGAAAAGATCGCTCTTGCTTTGGTACATGCAGTCAGAAGGCTAAAGCCTTATTTTCTAGAGAGACTGATCAGACCTCAAAAGTGTATATTTATCCCCCGAATAACACCGTTTGTATAGCATTTAACTTATATTATTTTATTGTATTTATTTATTAGTGCTTTCTTGTCTTTTGTGTAGCTTTCAAGAGCCGAAATGCGAATATTATGTAAAAGCCTGCGAAAAGTCAAGAAAAACAAGCAAAAAAGTGTTATTTGCACATGGGAAGGAGAATTGATATTTGTACCCACACGATCTGCTGAGGACACCCCACGGTCAGATCTTGTTACTTGACTTTTGGTCAAAGTTGGGCGGTCCAATTCTCCGCCCAGACTGGTTCCTACTTAAGCCCATAAGTCAGAATTTCTATTTTGGGCCTTATTTAAGTCCAAACTTAAAAAGGCTTCACAAAAAGATCCAGAAGTCTGATTTGGGCCTATGAGCTATCAAACTGAAGGTCTTGGCCCAAGCTACAACTTAAGCCCTTGATAATTAGGTTTTTCTAATTACCTAATGTCTGTAGAATACCAACAGTAGCAGCCTCGAATTTGAACTTATTTGGAAATCTTTTCATGCAAGTAAAAAGACTCAACCTCTCAGTTTTTTCTGTTTTTAGTCCCATATTCATTTTCTAGTTAGCCTTGAGATGACATCAAGTGGGTGTAATATAAACTTGGATCTTGTAGCTTATTCAAGATGTGATCACCATATCAGTACTTTGAAATGATACGAAGACATTTAGTTTAACCTTGTTTACCTTACCCTGCCTTGTGATGCTTTATCCCTTAGGTTGATCATTCTGAGCCTCTCTTGTTACTTAGCCTTAGCCCATTATCCTTACCCAACTCCGTTGTAGGAGTAATTACCTTTAGAATGTGTAGGTCCTTTCACCCATTTTTTTTAGAACATAGGATGATTGTTTCTGTGGTTACAAGAAGAAAGGGGATTTACAGAGAAATCTCCAAACTAGTGAGATGAAACAAATATTGAAAACCAAAAAGTTTGAAGAATTCCTGAGAAGCCAAAATCTTCCATAAAATCAAGAAATTCAAAAGAAAAGAAGATTCTAAAATATTGCTAGAGCCTCATTGAATTTTTCCAAAGAAGATATGGAACACTTCTTCCCAAGAAAAAAATTCCAAAAATTTCTCCAAGTATTCCAAAAATATTTCACAAAAGCCTTCTCCATTTCTAGACCTGTCCTAAGCCCAATTACAACCTATTATTATCTTTTGTAGATCTAAGCTGATATGGTAGGATGTGGCGAGTAAGTGAGAAGGTATTAAGGTGAGAACCTGACATCTCAAGCAAGACTAACTTTTCAATTTTTTGAGACTAAGTCCATTCCTTTACACCAGTCTGTTCTTATTGATATATGTGAGGTGATTATCCATTTTCTTACCTCACATAGAGTTAAAATTATAAATACAATCTACGATTGATTTTTATTTCTAAGTGTATGTCTGTGAGGCAGAAATCAAAGCGACATTTCCAATGGTGACTTAAAAATTGTTGTAGTATGTGTACATGCCTGTCTTCGATGCATTTGAAACCGTTATGCTTATTTTCATGCATTTGTAGTACGCTATCTCATATGAACGGTTTTGCAATACTTATCCTTATCTCTGAGATACTATATGGATGACATTCATTTCTGAGGTAAATGGTAGAACATTTTGTTTTTTGGACTAGTCAAAGTAGTAAGTTTGTGGGTATAATCTCTGGAAAACACTCAGGAGACTATAACTCCTCCACTTGGGAAGCTCTTATGGTTGAAAGACTTGATGCATATGGTTAATACAATCACCCTAGTTCTATTTTTCTTTTGAGACCTTATATTTTTCTTCTCACCTTTGTTTGAGGACAAACAAAGTGCTGTTTGAGGGTATTTGATAAGTCCTCAAAAGTGTATATTTATCCCCCGAATAACACCTTATTTGCTCATATTATTGTGTTATTATATCTATTGATTAATGCTTTCTTATCATTTGTGAAGGTTTCATGATTCGAAATGAGAATATTATGCTAAAGCCCACCAAAAGCCAAGAAAAACCACCAAAAGGGTGTTATTTGCACAAGGAACGAAAATTTATACTTGCACCCACAGAGTTAATGAGGGCACCTCGAGGACTGGTCCTATGGTCTTGACATTATTTCCAAGATAGGTGACCCAAATCTCAGCCCAATCTGAGTTATAATGAAGTCCACAGGTCAGAAATTCTATTGAAGCCTTAATTAAATCCCAATCTTATAAAGGCCCTACATGAAGATCCAAAAGCCTGATTTGGGCCCATGAGCTGTCTATCTGAAGGTTTTGGTCCAAGATATAATTTAGGCCCAAACAAATTAGGTTTTGCTGAAGTCCTGATGCTTCTAGAAGACCAGCAGCAGCAGCCACGAATTTGACCTAACTTTGTAGACTTTGTATACAAGTAATATACTTTGTATTCTCTATATAAGAGAAGTAGTAGCTGGGGTTTAGGATAGTCAATGCTTGAGAGATCAAAGTTCATATTCTTCTTTTGTATTGAACTCAATCTTCTTATTCTCAATATTAATCTAATCATTTTTCCTTTATGATGTTGTGTTATTTATTTACTTATTCCATGGTGTCATCATCAAGGATGAGTAGCTAAATTCCCTTAGGGGACTGGTTGAAGCACTCTAGATAATGCAAAACTACCATGTTTGTTCTTAATGTTCATTGTGATTTAAAGTACTTAATGCTTGTTTACTTCTATTTTGCGACAAGAAGTATGTATCATTATTTGCATGTTATTGATATCCATGTTATTAAAATACTATTGTTAGAGTATAGGGAGAACTAGTGATAATTGTGTTTAGATTAATTAAAGATATGTGATAGAATACCTGAGAGGTGACTATCATATATCTAGAATCAATCTCTATTATTGGAACCTCTTTTGTAATTGAATTGAATAACCGAGAGGTGGCAGTTTGATTATGAATTAATATGTTGATTTAGTTTAATTGAATAATAAAGAGGTGACTTTTTTTTATTAATGAAGCATATTCAATAGCATGCATAAGAGAATTCCATTTTAATTAAGTCGAATAGCTGAGAGGTGACTACTTGATTATTATAGGTATTGATGATTAGTTGGAATATGTGAGAGGTGATTAATTAATTGTTATTGATTGAACATGAAAGGATGACATGTATGTTTGCATGATTTAGCTTGTGTATAGCAACTTTTCCCCTTATTCATCATAAGATCTTCTTTACATCTCTATCCATCTTCTTAAGTTTGTTTAAGTATTAATTTATTTATGTATTGCCAGTAAAAAGTAATCAAACGGCCTCTCTTTTATTTGTGATTCACTTGGTGTTTTTTAACCATTGTTTTCTATTGTGTTTGATCTAAGATTTTCACCTTTGAGGTGGGTAAGACCCTTGCTTGTTACTTGTTTGCATTGATAACCAATATTTACATGCACAAGAAGGAAATCAATATAAATCTATCTTTTGATTTAGAGGTTGCACAATTAGCCTCTATCATCTAGATCATAACTTCTTTCCATCTTCCTTCTTTAAACAAGCACCACCTCCATCTTTAACTATTACCACCCACCATCACAATATCAAATTACATTAACTCCACAACTTCCACAACCCAACCACCGCCACTATATAAACCCTTAAGACTCTATTACCAATACCACCACTACCACCAACCATATATACCTCTATTAATTACCACCATCTCGAAAATCATATCACCACCAGCTTCACCCACTCACAACCCATCACCATTAAATTTTAAAGCATATCATTAACATCTTCTTTACATTCCATCATCATTACCTTAATCTTCACACCCCATCAACTTTTCATTCAAACTCAAATCCAATCTCCACCATTTAGTTCATCACATTTTCAACATATTTTAATTATTTTCAAAGACAAAGTTCACTAATTACACAGATTGTGGTGGTTTTAGTATGCTAATGGTGGAGCTGAATGGGTGGTGGTGGTGGTGGTGGGTTGTGTGTTAGGGATTGTGGGGTTTAGGTCATGGATGTTTAATAATTATTAATTAATAAGATTAAATCTAAGTGGAGTGGTATTTCAGTCATAAAGCTTTAAAGACTGGTTAGACCATGGTCAATGACTTGGTTGACCGGCTTCAAATGAGAAAATAACGGGAATCTCTAATAATTTTCAAATCTGGGGGTATCTCAAAGAGTGCAAACTTTTCTAGGGCAATCTCTATATCTCCCTAGATTCATTAATCGTAGTTGTATGAAAATATATTAGATTTATGAAAAGGGAATAAAAATTGAAAGATTTCTTAAACAATAAGAATTTTTTTTTGAATTTATAAATCAAACAAAAAGTGGAAGAACAAATTTGTGAAAAGCTAAAGAGAAGAATTGAAATTGTGAGAGAATATTACAAATTAGTTAATTTAAAAAAATATACTCATTCGTTCCTCATAATAGTTCTATCATAAGAGATGGAGAGAGAGAAAATGGAGAGAAAGAGAGATCACAAATTACTTAATTAAAAAGTTCTCTCTTTCAACAAACTCAATTTCCATTGTGATCTCTCTCTCCATTTTTTTCTCTTTCCCCGTGAGTATATATTTTTTAATTAACTTATTTGTAATATTCTCTCACAATTGCAATTCTTCTCTTTAGCTTTTCACAAATTTTTTCTTCCACTTTGTGTTTGATCTATAAATTTAAAAAACTTCTTATTGTTTATGAAACCTTTCAATTTTTTTTCTATTTTCATAAATCTAATATCTTTTCTTACAACTACGACTAATGAATCTAATATTTTTATCTAACCTTTGAGCAATTTGTATGATAAAAACCACTTTCTGAGATTGAATGTTTCTTTAAAAGTAAGGTGAATTCAAATCATAATCCTTACTTCCTCATATATATTCATATGGGCTGTTGAAATCTGACTTTATATCTTTGTTGAAGTTGATGGAAATATTTATTTAGAGATAATGATTGAGAATTATAGAGAGTTGAAGCTATGCTTTCTTTGTAAAACATAGAATGTATATCCAAACCTCATATATCAATAAGTTGGTCTAACAAATTAGTCAGTATAAGCTTATTAGCACATTAGTAATGAGAAAGAAAAATCGAGAAGAAAAAAACAAAACTTTAAATTAACCAAAATAATATTAATCATAGAAATACATGTTTCCTACACTTAAATTTAATCAGACTTAAAAAGAAGGGTTATAGATTCAATTATAAGTAAAATCAAATAAAAATGAAATCAAAGGTGTTTAGAGAGAAAAGAGAGAAAAAGACATGTTGTTGCTTGACAACCTGCTCTAGAGTAGCTTGTTTCCTGAGATGCAAGAAAATCCTACAAAGAAGAAGATGAGATAGGGTTGTTTTGGTATTATTTGATTTTGTTCCGGTCAATAGTACGTGATTTTTTTCCTGCAAACAAATATATATCTGTATAGTTGGACTTAATATAATGTAAATAATAAACCCGTGTCCTTGGGCCAACCAAACATAAGCCCAAGCCTAAAACCCGAACAAACTATTTGGTTTGGCCTTGAAACAAGTTTTTAGTTATTATATTTCACGGGCCTTAACTCTCACTAACTTGAAAGAACGCCTAAAGTATCAAGTATTGGGTTTAAGTTGAGGATTATGAATCAAAGTTGATAAAAGCTCCAAGTCCATGCCATCTCCTCAAGGACTTCTACACAAAAGAGGAAGCCTATATTCAAAAGAAGAAAGACTTTGAAGCGAAAAAGGAAACCACATCTGCACCAAGCTCAAAAGAGTATTTTTACTGAACCAAAGTCCAATAAGATAGACTCACTGTGATCCAGGCAGAAGACAGAGTAGATGACTGAAGATCGAAAACCAGAAGTCCACAATCAACTTGCCACCCCACAGCTGCTATCTGCCACCTCACGAGTTGACCAGTCCCAAACAGTGTCGGTCATGTGCCGACTTATCTATAATGGGCCCTACACCGACCTAAGTCTATCCTATTGCCGACTTGATGTATTTAGACATGCCTTCATGGTCGAACAATGTATATACTCTAAAAAACTAGGGTTTTGATATAACTCGATAGAGAAGAATAATAATCAACCTTTTGTATATTGAAGGTATAGTTCATCTTATTAGGTTTTTAAGGTTTAAGAGAAATAAAGGTATGTTTTCCAATTTGATGATGACTTGTTCCTCATCATTGGAAGGCTAACCCGGGGATAAGTAGCCTCCATTAAAGAAACCATCATATTTTAATTATAGTTTTTATGTTTGTTCTTCGTTGAATCATTTTCATACAAAATAGTTATAACAATTCTTTTATATTACCATATCGGGAGAGAAGTAATATGTTAGTTTATTCTTTTTAGTGGTTTTGTATGTCTATCATGCGTACATGCTTAATACTTACAATACCCGAGAGGTAAGTACATAATAAGGTTTCATTATAAACATGGATTGCTTAGAAGATAATATATATATACACTTGCATGGGTGGAACTGTAAAACCCAGTTTATATCATAAATTTTTATTCTTTAAATTTTATTGGATTATGAAATATTGCATACATGTCTTTAAGGGTTCAGAGTTAATTTTCTATTAAGTTGAAGGATGATATATTAATTATTAAAAAAAAGAAGTAAATGGAATTGGGTTGCCTTGCAGATTCGTTCCTGGTCCTAAAATAAAGCCCATTAAATTTTCCATATTATTTATATTAAAATCTTAGGGTTTTCATATTTTTTTTACAACACGATATTTAGGTAAAGAAGAAAGAATTAGAATGAATCTAGAAGAAGATTTGGATTTTTATGTTTATACAATTGAGTAGACGTTTTTGTTTTATTTTTCTATTTCTGTTTTTGTAATTTAAGATTTTTTACTCATATTTTAAAAATCATAAAAAATTCGTTTATAAAGATTTTTAATTGATTTCAAAACCCTAGACACTAGATTGAAAGGTATTCATTTGAGTAGTTAAGACCAATTTATGAAATCAATTTTAATTTGGTGAAAAGGGACATGCAAGATTACAACCGTTGCAGTTTTTAGTTTCTGTACAGTTTAGTATCGCAAGGTTTTGATCCCTCTAGACTTAATAACTTTAATTGAAAATTTTTATGGTAGGTATAAAACCTAATGTATAACAATATATATATATTTCAGATTTTTTTCACTGAGTAATTAATTCTGAATAATGTATTCAACGCAGTTGTTTTCAGATATCCAGTTCAATTTTACTGCTACTTTTCTGTTTACGTGGCTGTGGTAGAAAATATATAGAAAATTCGTTAATTGGTAATTTTTTATGATTTTGACTATTTTGAATAGTAGACTTTCAAGGATACAGTTGATAAGTTCAGAAGTATTCTGAATTATGAAGCAAAAATGGCATAAAATACGCTAAATGTATGACATAGATTAATAGTATTACTGAAATCTGGTAAAGGGTGAATAAAAAAGTTGTTATTATTTTTCCATATCGAAATGGTTTCAAACTTATATCGCAAGTAGAATATTGATAGTCCAATGATATATCCAAAATTTATTTAATTACAACGAGTATCTTTAAATCTAGGAATTTTGAAACATCAATGTTATTGTTTGGCAGATTTATGTGTAAAGATTTTTTTTAGAATAAATGTTATCTTAAAGGTTGGCCATTTATCCATTGATTATTTTGGTTGTTCTCGAGTTAGACTAAGAGTATCTCAAATATTGAAGTTTTCACTATGATATCGTAGCATGGTATTTGATTAACTATGTTTAAAGAAAGTTGAAAAGTTATATTGATGAACGCCTAAGAATGGCTCTATACCAATGGATAGTATACGAATAGAAACGAAATAAATATTGAACTTGCGATTTACATATGGAATAATTTGGAATAGTTTAATACCATGGACGGTATATTAAATTGGGATAATGAAAATGTTTTGGGATACGAGATTAACGTGTTTGTTTATCTTGGCACGTAATGCTAGTTTGTTTGTTAGTTAATTTAAGTTGTTGCCCAAACATTAGTACATTTGTCGCACCTCTGGAATTAGGTTAAAGAAACTAGTTATCACACTAGACGGCTTAGCCTACGGGCTGTCTCTTGGATTACATTTGGGTATTTTCTAGACGGCAAAGCCTGCGGAACTGACCCTTCAGACCTTCATAGCCTTCGGGGTTGGTTTGGCCATCACATTAAAAAGCTCAAGGGGGCTATTAGAGATCATGAGTTAGGCATACATCGAGGCTAGCCAAAGTTTGCAGAGCACCCACTTGGATTTTGGTTTCCACGTAGAAGTCCTAACCTTGGTCAAGGCACACTGGTGCATTCTGCGGGAGGTGTACTAGTGATTGGTCATAGGTTGTGGTTTGTATGATTGTAAAACCCGAGCACCGGCTAGAGGCCAGGACGTGGTTTTGTGATTTTGAATTCGTTGTTTGGTAGTGTGCTAAGGTTTAAGGTATTGTAGACCTTGGTGCTAATTAATGATATTGGTAAATTCTATATACTTTGATTATGAAACGGAAGTAACTATAATTATGTGGAAGAACTACGGTGTTTTATTTATTATTGGAATTAATAGTCATAATTGGACTTATCGTTTTCGTAGATTGTAAACTATGAAGAGTTGAAATGAGTCATTATTAATGTTTTGAATTGACGGAATGTATTTTCAGACTGATACAAAGTATTAGATAACACGTAACGTGTATGTGATTTGGTTTATCTTTATTATATTGGTCTATCATGTATTAACTCCATTTTATAGGTGGATAGGTCAACTAATTTATTTTGTGCAGGTCGATAGACTTATTTTTTAAAGACAGTTCTTCTTTAGGTAATGTATTTGTATTATCGATCAATTAACATCATAAATAGATAAATTAGAATTGAATAATGGAATTAAGCATGATTATATAATGGATAAAGAGTTTAAAATAATGGATAAAGAGTTTAAATATAATAGAATTGATATGGTTTTTGGCGTATGCTTATTGTCTTAGCATGGAAGAATTGTTCTTTAAGGTTAATTATGTAGGTAATCATATGTTGGAACAATATATTTATTTTATTATTTTGGGGGGGGAATAGATTTCCCCCTTGTTTACTCATACCAGCTTTTATGCTGACCCATGTTGTTTTGTTTGGCACGTGGGTGTATTCCATTTGGAATTCCATTTGGAATGCATGTAGGAGAGGTTAGAAGTATGGAGTTATGACAGACCGCTTGTTGGGACCAGTAGAGATCTTTAGATATTTCAATGATATAGTTTATTTGAAAGTGGTATTCATTTATTTTGTTGGCGTAAGTTATGTTGTATAATATGATGGAATCAGGTGTACTTTTATCGTTTGGATTTTTTTTCTTCACTGTATTTTATTTAGGATTTTTGTTGGATCTGGTTTTTATATTAGAAATTGTTGCGGCTTGGGTTTATTTCATTTTTTATAAAATTCGAGTCGTAACACGAACCATATGATTGATTACTTTGCGTCTTGTTTCTTTGGGCTTCATCCACTCAATTCATACATCTCTAGTAAAATAGTTAGACACAATAATTGAGAGGTGAGTGTTTATATATCCCGACAATAGCTGAGAGGTAAGCCGGAAGCTACAATAGTTTAAAGGTGAGTATCTAAGAACATGCATATTAACTAGATTATTATTATGGTGGATTCACGAGGTAAACACGTCTCCTATTCTCTTTATTGATCTTACTCCATTTTAGTAATCGTACTTAGATTATAATTAGGTAATTTAGTTATTATTATTTTTTTACAAAATATTGTGACATCTCTTTGGTAGCTTCTTTGTTTTCTTCTTGATTAGAGTGGATTGATACCCTTCCTTACCGTTATACATCAAATTCTTGGAAGGATAATTGTTGTTATAGTATTGAGTCAATGACAACATCTCCTCATTCATCGATCACATCCGTATCCATCTCAACCATACTCAATACTATTACAATAATTTGACGTTGTTGCCGCTCTTTTCAATAGAGAAGGAGAACATTAAAAATCCCATCTTTCTTACCCACCCAACCTTTCTATTTATTTATTTATTTTTTCTTACTTTTAGTAGCAAAGTAGACTAAGTTAGAATTAATTTTTTTTCAGGAATCCGTACTACATCTTCTGGATTAGACACAAAGTCAACAAGAACCAGTCCAGGAGTCAGAGCCCAGCTCAGTAGGTACTGGTAAACTACGCTTGAGTACTACTTTAAACTCATTGTCTTATCTTGATTCTAGCATTGTTTGAGAAGAAACTCCTTCATCTCCTACTCACTCTTTTTTTTTCTATCCACACTAGTCCTCCATCTTCTCCTACAATGGGTGAAACCTCTCTTCGAGATAACTTTGCACCTTTGGTGTCGGGACCTCCTTCATGCATATTTCTAGAGGTCGTTTTCAAAAACTTTAGGACTGCTCCCCAAGTTATTTCTATGGTGTCTTGCTTTTATGGCAAGGACCGCGAAGAGCCATATGCTCATCTTCGACGTTTCTTATCAGTTTGCTCTACCTTCGAAGACACCAATATATTTGAAGATCAAAAGAAACTTAGACTCTTTTCTTTATCTCTCATGGATAAAGCTTCATCTTGGTTACAAAGCCTTGAGCCAAATTCTATCACTACTTGGGATCAACTTTGTTCCAAATTCCTTAATAAATTTTTGCCCATGTCCAACACTAATGCTATTAAAGCTAAAAGTTTAAACAATTTGACCTGAAGAATTCCATGAGGCTTGGGATAGATTCGAAGATTTTCCCTAATGCCTTCATCATAATTTATCCCAGACATCTCTAGTACAAAAATTTTATAATAGCTTAAATTCTCGATTTAGAAGTCTTGTTGAATCTATGAATAGTGGTACCTTTTTTAGTCTTACACTTAGCCACGCTTTATCATTCTTTAAACAAATTGTGGAACATACTCAACAACGAGGCGCTACTCCTTAAACCGAAGGCTGGAATGAAGTTAAACCAAATAATGAACTTAAGGATACTTTAAAACTTCTTACCGAAAACATTGAAAGAATGATAATCTTAATAACGCAATCCAACCCCCGGGTTTTAATTGGCAACAAAATCATATACAAATTATAATCAATATCAAAATAGGTTTGATGAAAGGAGAACAGACCTTGGGACTTTGCTAAAAAAATTTATTACTTCCCAACAAGAAACAAATTGTAACGCCCCGGGATTTCGTCCTCGCTCATCCCGGTGCGTCGAGCACCATACCGCTCGCTAATGTCAATATTGTCCCTCTTTAGTCACTGCGGATATCCAGTAGTAGAGGGTTTTGGATCAGGGCCCACCCATGTGGTTTACCCCAAAAGGCCTTGACATTAGTTAGAGTATAGTTAAGCTCTATATACTACCAATACAACCACTTCCTTGGCAATGTGGGACTAACACCAACTCATGGGTGTTACAATCTCACCACCTTAGTAATAGAGCCGTCCTCGGCTCTTAATCTTAATAACGCAATCCAACCCCCGGGTTTTAATTGGCAACAAAATCATATACAAATTATAATCAATATCAAAATAGGTTTGATGAAAGGAGAACAGACCTTGGGACTTTGCTAAAAAAATTTATTACTTCCCAACAAGAAACAAATGAACTTTACATCATGCATCTTAATGACCATGGGACAAGTATTAAGAATACTGACAAACAATAGGTTTTATTAAGTGAAAGTGACGTTTTCGACTGAACCTATTCAAAACTTGAAACCTAAATCCAATGCTTTCGAAATTTCAAGCACCCAAGAAAATCCGAATAATAAGCTAAACCTACTAGTTGATCCTACAACGAAACTAGCATTTTTACTTAAGATTTTCAAATTGTGTTTCGGGGTGGTCCTCACCACCCCATTATGTCTATCTTAAAGACGTTAAAGAAAGCGCTACTAGGAGGTAACCTAGAAACTTCTAAATTTTAAGTAACTAAAATTCTAGACTATTTGGTCATGTGGCGATAAATTATTTTCTAAATTCACTAAGTTTGGGTAATTTCGTATTTGCTTAAAATTTACGATTCTTCTAGTTTATGGTGTAATTAATTTTGAATCTTCTTATACACGAAACCGCCCTTAATGGTAAGTTGTGCTCATTTCTTCACATTAATCACACTTTCATATAATTACGCTTAGTGGACTTAATATTTTTATAATTATTATGAACCGCCTCAAGAATACGTTGGATGTAAAATTGCAAGAAAATCAAAATCCAAAAAAATATTTTATTAAAGAATTAGGTTAATGGGCAATTTGGTCAATATCCAGTCGTGGTTTCTTATATAAGACAGACTCTTCGTTTTCATTACACACAGCGCCTCCATTCGCTAATTTACAACTCACCACCCGAAGACCAAAACTCACCACCCCACAACCGTTTTGAATTCAATTTTGTCCCTCTCTTCTCGTATGTCTCAATTATGGAAACTCTAGCCCCTCTAAACTATCCTATCGCCGGAATCATTACTGATTCCGACCGTACTGCCTTTTCCAAAAAAACTTTCTCCATTATTTTCCAAGACGACAAATTGAAGGTCCATTTTACCTATGAAATGGTGCAAGGAATTGGGACAACATCTTTTATGATACCAACACCACTTTTTGCCTTGAGCTCGTCGATGATTTCTACATTCGTTGTTAATTCGAGTCGCAAAATGGGAATGTCTATCGCAACAATGATTTCTATTTCTTACTTTCCGTCGATGACATTTCTTCTATCATAAACATTCTGAATTCTCAATAACTCACTCGTCAACACACTTAATTCACACACCTCATATATCTTATGTATGCTATTTCCGACAAGGCCGAGTATGGTTCTCATTGCATCATTGCTAGCACACTAAGAAGAAACCAAGCCGCTGTTTGTCAATTTTTAGCCGCCAATGTCTTTGATATTTCTAAGCCTAGCGTGGTCACTACCGCCCAAGCCCATATTCTATTTCTTTTTCAGAATGTTTTCAAAAGCCACAACTTTAATATTGATCTTTTTGACAGCATTGGCAAGGCCGTTCGTGCCAATCGACCGCCCCTCTTCTTGTACATATTACTCTTCTCATGCTCCTTAAGCAAACTCCCGTTCTTCCTTAAATCACTTGGTAAAAGATTCCTTCCGCTCGTTGGAATTCAGGTCTTTCTCGAATCTCCAATCATGTACCTTGGACTTCGGTCGGTGCGGTGGTCTCTCCCCAAGTTCCACGGGGATGGACACTTTCTTGTGTTTCTCTTGGTGCGGATGCTCTTGGTCCGTCATCTTCTAGCCCAGCCGAGCCCCCTTATAGTTTGGAAACTTGGTCGTGTTGCCAATCTTGAGGTGAATGTGCGTGGTTTATGAAACGAGAATCGAGAATTTCGTATTAAGGTGCGCGGCCGATTTGATTCTCAAGATGAGACGCTCTACGCCATACTTTAAGCTCTTGAGGACGACCCTGTGATCGGACCTCAAAAGTGTATATTTATCCCCCGAATAACACCTTGTTTGTCTACCACTTAGCTGATATTATTGTATTATATCTATTGATTAGTGCATTCTTGTCTTTATGTAGGTTTTATGAGCCGAAATGCGAATATTGAGTAAAAACCCGCAAAAAGTCGAGAAAAGCAAGCAAGGAGGTGTTATTTGCACAAGTGAAGAAGAATGGATATTTGCACCCGCAAAATCTACTAAGGGCACCCGTGGTCAACTCTGGTCAAATATGTTGAGTTGACTTTTTGGTCAATTTTGACTTCGATTGACTTTTGGTTAAGGGTTGACTTTTCGGTAAACTGTTGACGTCGGGTTAACTGCTGCTGACCTATGTTGACTTTCGGTCATCTGTTGACTTCTGAAAACTTTGGGTCCAATCTGTTGACTCATGTGGACCGGACTTTGCATGCAAGTATTCCATTATGTAATGGGTATATAAGAGAAGTTGTAACTAGGGTTTACTATCTATCTAGAATCTAGAATCTATCTAGAGAACCTCTTTTTAGATCTTGATCTTCTAGCCTCAACTTGAAGATCAACTTTTGTACTCAATTCAATATCAATATCAATCCATGATTTCAATTATGATGTTTAATGATTTAATTATTTGTTCCTTTGGTATGACTAGCGAAATCATCATGGGGGGAAGGTGGAAGCTTTCTAGGTGATGTATGATTATTATGTTGTTTCTTCTTATTCATTGTGATTCAAGGTTCTTAATGCTTACTTATCTCTAATTCGCGATATGAGGTAATTAAGTATGATTATTTGTATGCTATTGTTATCCATGGTGTTAAATATTATTGTTAGAATTTAGGGAAACCTAGTTTTGATAATAGTATTATATTTATTGTAGATGTGTAGTGAAATAGCTGAGAGGTGATTACTGTATGTTTGTAATATTTATCTTTTATTGGAACCCTTTCACGATTAAATTCAATAGCTGAGAGGTGAGGATTTAATTGTGAATAATATGTGGAGCTAATTAGATTCAATAGCTGAGAGGTGAGGGTTTGATTAATGAAGCATATTCAATAACATGCATAATAGAATCCCATTTTAATTAATTCAATAGCTAAGAGGTGAGGATTAATTACTATTGGTATTAATAATTAATAGGAATAGCTGAGAGGTGACTTGTTAATTATTATAGATTGAATATGAGAACAACATGATATAATTGCATAACCTAGTCTCTGGAAACCTACTACTCCCCATATGTCATCATATAATCTTCTTTCCCATCTCTTCCATATTCTTAAGTTAGGATTATTTATTATTTATTGCCTGTAGGCAATAGAATCAATTCTCCAACTATTATTATTGATTCATTGATGTTCTTTAATTATTGTTCTTAATTGTGTTTGAGCTAAGATCTCCCCTTCTGAGGTGGGTACGACTCTTGCTTGTTACTTGTCTACTTTGATCTCAATTTATACAGGCACAAGAATGAAAATCTCTAAATCTAATCTTTTGATTACGATACACAAAATATCATATATCAAAATGGCGCCGTTGTCGCTCTAAGGAACGGAGTTCATTCAAGCACAAAGAAGAATAGTTGTTTTAGGACATCATCCCTCTTCTATCCCTCCCACCCTTCAATTTTTAATTTTTTTTAATTATTGTTTTTAAGTATTTAGTTACTTAGTCCTCTTGTTGATCTTGCAGTGAAAACAGATCTGAAAAAGCTTGAAAAACGGAGTATATATCAAAGTTTGAAGAAAGGCGCGCATTAAGAAATTTTTTCTGAAAGTTACTGTTCTGAAGTGGGCTCGAACTCGAGTCGAGATCACTTTGGTCACTAACAATCTCGAGTCGATTTTTCGCCAGAAATTCGGCCCAGTTTTGCGTGAATTATCCAGGACGATCCAGAAATCCTTTTCGGCTGAATGTTTTACTGTTGATTTCGGGGTGATTTACTTGCCCTAAATTTTTCAGAACTATTGGAGCAGCGGAAGTTATTTAATTTCTCGTCCAAAGACGGGAAGTTTTGTTGAAATTACTGAACATGCAATTCCAGGCAGAGATTTTGCCAGTTTTGCGTGATTTTTCCAGGACGCTCCAGAAGTCCAAATTAGCTGAATTTTTTACTGTTGAGAGATCGTGAGGTTAACTAAGTAGTCTATTTCTTTTCAGTTTTTTAACTACTTGTAAGTTATTTAATTATTCGATCCACAAAGGGGTCGCGGTTGTAATATTTTTAAAGTAGGTGTTGCTAGGATTTTATTATTGTGTGTTCTAAGCGGGTAGTAGAGCAAGGTTGTGGAGCTAGCCTTGGGTCTACTAAGGAACGACTCCTAAGGATGATTGAAACCTAAGGAGCGGTTTCCCCTTAGTTGACTTCAACTCGTCTTCTCCCCACATTTGTGCGTTTGTTTGGCATTTTTTATTTTTAGCACAAAGTGGGAGGTAAGCATTTTCTCAACCCTCCTCGAATCCCCTGCAAGAGGAGTTTCTGTAATGATTAGCATGACCTTGATTGTTGCTTGATTTAAATTTTTGTTTTTACTTGTTAAACCAGGATTGCAAGGCGGACCTGGCCTATAAGTGAAACCTTAAAATTGAATCAACTAAAGCCATGCTATCACGATGTTCTCATTGAGACTTTGACGGATACTTCAACTATTACTGTTTACACACGAAAAACCTCCCACATTGGTTATTAGCTGCTTGACTCTCAAGAGAGGAAGAATCACTCACGAAACTTGGAGAGAACTCATTGACTTGGGTGAACACAAAATAGAGTCAGTTTTTGAGCCCCTTGTTAGATGCTTTTGAATGGTTAGGACTTCTGTGGCATATGTAATGCGTATGTTGCATGTATCTTAGATCAGGTAAAATCTTGTCCAAACCAACAATCTACACAAAGAGCACAATCACGAACCTCTCTATTTCTCTTGAGGAAGAGTTCAACAACTCAACCTCCCTACCTCTTGAAGAAGAGTTCAACATCTCAACTTCACTTTTTAAAGTACATCCTAAACCTATGGCTCAAGAAGCTACCCTTCGGGATTACTTTTCACCTTTGGCCACAGGGTCACCTACTTGCATTGTCTTACCCGAGACACATGCAGATTGCTATGGCATTCGCCCACAGATTGTGGGCATGTTGCCTAAGTTCCTTGGACTTCTAAGGGAAGATCCATATCAGCACCTCAATAAGTTTCTGACCGTTCTTCACACTTTTAGGGACAAACACTTATCTGAAGACGAAGTTAGGTTAAGATTGTTTCCATTCTCTCTTGAAGATAAAGCATATCATTGGTTACATAGTCTTCCTCCTAATTCCATTGTCACTTGGGCTCAACTAATTAAGAAGTTCTTGACCAAATTCTTTCCTATCACTAGAACTAATGACATAGTTGACGCCATAAGAAGTTTTAGGCAAAAAGAGAGTAAGGTATTCTTTGATGCATGGGAGAGATTTCATGATCTACTTCTTCAATGTCCACACCACAAAGTCGATGACACTGAAAAGGTTAGAATTCTATATAGGAGCCTTAATACTCAAACTAGGAGCACGGTTGATAACATGAGTGGTGGAGATTTCTTTGACTACTCCACCACCAAGGCCTTAGCTTTCCTTGAAAAGATTGCTAATAATAGCTAACATTGGGATATACCAGGACATATCCCGAGAAACACTACCCTATACTTTAATGATAAACCTAGAGGAATGTATGATGTAAAACCTAACATTGAGCTTAAAAATTTAATTCAAGGTTTAACTAAACGGGTAGCAGCACTTGGAGTGTCCTTAAATCCCTAATCAATTGTTATGAGTGCCTCCACTCTTTCATGTGATACTTGTCATGACCAAACTCACACTGCTAAATTTTGCCCTCTCCTAATGAATCCACCAGAAACTGAGGATGCCTGTGCGTTTAACTACGCAGGGAGAACCAACTTTATTAAGGGGCAATGCCTCGTACCCATACATGGACCGCTCAAATATTTCTTATTCGAATAATCATCAGGTGGGTCCACCTGGTTTTACCAACTCTTATGGGCAACGTGGCAATACCACGTATGTTGGTCACTCTAATAATAGGAACACGGCACCGGTCCCCCCTTACTCGAACAATACTCATCCTATGAGTGGTTCCAGGGACCGTATCCCAGCTACTCAATCTATCCAACCTATGACCTCTCTTGAGGATGTGCTTGCACGTTTCATTCAACAGACCCAGGCGTCTATTGAGTCAAATGCCCAAGCCATCAAGAAAATTGAACAAAAACTTGATGAAAGAGGTAGATTTCCGGGACGGTCCATCCCGAACCCCAAAGACAAGGAAGTTGCCTTGGTGACAGAAACTACAACTCCGTCCACATCTGTACCAATTGCTAAAGTAAAATCGGTTTCCACCCTTAGGTCAGGAAAACAGGTTGATAATCAAATTAATTACACACCGAGTCCCAACATTGTGACCCCGGTTACATCTGCACCTGTTGCTCCACCTAAACCTTCGACCAATAAGGCGACCACCTCTAAGTCGAAGAAGACTGCCTGTGAGATCATTGATCCTCCATGGATTTACAATCCACCAGTACCTTACCCTCAGAGACTCACAAGGTCTCTAAAGGAAGTCCAAGCAGAGGAAGCCCTTGATGTGTTCAAACAGATAAATATTAATATACCCTTCCTCACGGCTATCAAACAAATACCTTCCTATGCTAAGGTCTTGAAAGACTTGTGCACTAATGTGCCTAAAAACGCATTCATAGCTGAAGAATTATCTGCACTTGTCCAACAAAATGGTGTTGTAAAATATAAGGACCTTGGAAGACCAACCATACCCTGCAATCTTGGTGATAAATTCATAGGTAGAGCTTTGTTAGACTTAGGAGCGAGTTGTAATCTCTTATCTTACTCCTTATACCTTAGCCTAGGTCTAACATACATGAAACCCACAAAAATGTCTTTACAATTGGTCGACAAATCTTTGAAAGTACCTAGAGGTATAGTAGAGGACCTATTAGTTAAAGTGTCAGACTTTTACTATCCTGTAGACTTTGTGGTGTTGGATACTGAACCTACTACCGATGATTCGTTGCCCATCATCCTTGGCCGTCCATTCTTGGCCACCTCTAATGCTCTCATAAACTGCCGGAACGGTTCCATGGTTCTCACTTTTGGCTCTATGACTATTGAAGTTAACATATTTAACCTTGGCCAACAACCCCCTGATCTTTTCTTATCTGAGGATGTGTGTCTTCTAGACTCATTACCTTATGAGATGGTGCATTGTCATTACCCTGACAATCCGGTTGTTCATTGCCTTGCCATGCATAATGTAGACTTCGACATTGACCAATCTATTACCCAAACCAATGCTCTCCTTGATAGTGTGCCTATCTTTGAACCTAAAGACCCTGAGGCCCTTGATGTGGTTTGTAGCTTAGATTCTGAGGCCCAAGTAGAGACCATCACTCCACCTCCTGTTACCCTGAATCCTCTTCCTCCTGTTACCCTGAATCCTCTTCCTCCTGTTACCCTGAATCCTCTTCCTCCTGAGCTGAAATATGCTCATCTTGATTCAGACGGTAGTCATCCTGTTATCATTTCCTCATCTCTTACTACCGAACAGGAGAGTAAGCTTTTAGAAGTTATCTTAGAGCATCGTTCTACTATTGCCTGGTCTATCCAGGACATCAAAGGCATTAGCCCGTCTGTCTGTTCTCATCGTATTCATCTTGAGGACGATGCCAAAACTTCTCGTGAACCTCAGAGATGCCTCAACCCTGCGATGAAAGAAGTTGTTCGAGCGGAGATTCTTAAACTTCTGGATGCAGGGTGATTTATCCTATCTCGAATAGTCCCTGGGTTAGTCCTATTCATGTGGTCCCTAAGAAGGCCGGCATGACTGTAGTTACTAATGAGAAGAACGAACAAGTCGCCACTAGAGTTCCAACTAAGTGGCGTGTTTGTATCGACTATAGAAAGCTTAATACAGTCACCCAGAAAGACCACTTTCCTCTTCCCTTCATAGACCAGATGTTGGAACGTCTAGCTGGTCATTCTTTCTACTGTTTCCTGGATGGTTACTCCGGTTACAACCAAATTCCTATCGCCCCTGAAGATCAGGAAAAGACGACATTTACATGTCCTTTTGGCACTTTCGCTTATGCCCGTATGTCTTTTGGTTTGTGTAATACACCTGCTACTTTCCAGAGGTGTATGTTACACATCTTTAGTGATATGGTCGAACGATTTATGGAGGTGTTCATGGATGACTTCTCCATATATGGTTCATCTTTTGAGGAGTGTCTTAGTCATCTTTTCTTAGTTTTTAAACGTTGCATAGAGAAGAATTTGGTACTTAACTGGGAGAAGTGTCATTTAATGGTTAGGAAGGGGATAGTCCTTGGTCATGTAGTCTCCCTTGACGGTATCCAGGTTGATAAAGCGAAAGTAGATCTTGTTTCATCCTTGCCTATTCTTAAGTCTATTAGGTATATTCGAGCCTTTCTGGGCCATGCAGGATTCTACAGACGCTTTATCCAAGATTTTTCTAAGATAGCTTGTCCCTTAACCAATTTATTGCTTAATGATGCACCTTTTGATTTCACAAAAGAATGCAAGAGCGCCTTTGAAAAACTTAAAACCGCCCTCACGTCTGGACCTATTATTAGGCCTCCTGATTGGAGTAAACCCTTTGAGCTGATGTGCGATGCATCAGACTATGCTGTTGGGGCTGTTTTAGGTAAACGTCTAGATGGTAAACCCCATGTCATATATTATGCTAGTAAGACTCTCAATGACGCTCAACGTAAATATACGACAACCGAGAAAGAATTGCTAGGCATAGTATATGCTCTTGATAAGTTTCGCTCGTACCTTTTAGGCACCCGTACTATCATTTTTACGAATCATGCCGCTATTAGATTCCTTCTATCCAAGAAGGAGACTAAGCAGCGCCTTATTCGTTGGATATTATTGCTTCAAGAATTTAACCTTGAGATTAGAGATAAAAAGGGGACCGAAAATGTAGTAGCCGACCACCTGTCTAGATTAGACCGTCCTGAGGATTCTAGTATCATTTCTGAGAAAATTCCTGATGAGCTTCTTTTCGCAATATCGAATGCGCCATGGTTCGTAGATATAGTTAACTACCTGGCTAGCAACAAGCTTCCAAGTGATTAGAACAAGCAAGATAGATCCAAATTCTTTGTTAATGCCAAGTATTATTTCTGGGATGACCCTTACCTTTTTAAGTACTGTCCTGACCAGATCATTCGTCGTTGTATCCCTGATTGGGAACAACAAGATGTCCTTAAGTTCTGCCATGAGCATGCTTGTGGAGGACATTTTAGTGCCAAAAAGACAGCTGCTAAAGTATTGCAGTGTGGTTTTTATTGGCCAACTCTCTTTAAGGACTCTCACATGCATTGTACTGTCTGCACTCATGGTCAACAATTAGGGAAAATCACTAGGCGGCACATGATGCCCTTACAACCAATACTTCCTATAGAAGTGTTTGATGTATGGGGCATTGACTTCATGGGCCCTTTCCCTGGTTGTCATGGTCTTTTGTACATTCTGGTTGCAGTAGACTATGTTTCTAAATGGATCGAGGCCATCCCCACAAGGCACAACTACCAAGAAACTGTAGTAAATTTTCTGAAAGAGTATATATTTGCCCGATTTGGCGTTCCTCGTGCGATCATTAGTGATGGGGGGAGCCATTTCTGCAATAGAGCTTTTCGAAAACTTGTCCAAAAGTATGGAGTTACTCAAAAAGTGGCCCTTGCGTACCATCCGCAAACTAATGGCCATGCTGAGGTGTCGAATAGAGAGATTAAAAATATTTTGCAAAAAACAATTGAACCTAATAAGGTTGATTGGTCTCTTAGAGTTAGTGATGCATTATGGGTCTATCGTACTGCTTTCAAAACTCCCATAGGCATGTCTCATTTTCGTCTTGTTTTTGGAAAACCCTGTCACTTACCTGTAGAGCTTGAGCATCGAGCCTTCTGGCCAATGAAAAAGCTCAATTTTAATCTCGACCAGGTAGGTGAAAGGAGAAAACTCCAGCTTTTTGAGCTTGAGGAACTTCAGAATGAAGCTTATGATCTTTCCAAGTCCTATAAAGCTAATATGAAAAAAATACATGATCGTCAGATCTTACGTAGAAATTTTCAAATTGGGGACAAAGTTTTACTGGATAACTCTACGTTGCATTTATTTCCTGGTAAACTACATTCTTGTTGGTCAGGTCCCTTTGTAGTGTCTGCAGTAACACCCTTTGGTGCTATCACTTGTCTAAATCATGCAGACAATACTGAATTTCAAGTCAATGGTCAACGTCTTAAGCATTTCCATGAATTAAGGTCCCCTGAAGTAGAGGAAATTCTCTTAGAAGACCCCACCTATCTAGATTGACCCTTGACATGCTGGTATCCAGACCCTCCCTTACTCTACTCTTGTCTCGTTTTGAGAGATGTGGTTGAAAGTGTCGGGACCTATAGTCCACAAACTCTTGCTGGCTGAGAATAATTGATCCAGTACACGCTTTTCTCTGAAGCGTCATCACCAAACAGACCTGTTTCCCGCTCTGTTTGGGGGTGGGGATGTCATTTCCCATCTTTCCTAAGTCTAGAGTATCTGACTTTAAAAGACTCGTTTTGTATATTAGACATTACGATTTCACGAATTCCATTCTAGCGCTTTTGACTCTTTTGTATCTTTGTTTAGAGTAGCGTTTATATAGGGAGTGAATCCTAGTTGTCCACCTGTCTACCTGAAGACGTTAAACTTAGCGCTCCTGGGAGGCAGCCATGTGTATCTCGTAAACCCAATCGTGCTTTAGTGTTCTTATTAGTTATCGGGTTTAGTGGTTATTGGCTAATAACTATCTCTTTAGGATCCTACAATAGATCTGTTTGGGGGTGGGCATGGCCCACCACTCTTTGATTGCGGTTACTTGGTTAAATAATTGTTATAGTGACAAATTTGAATTCATTTCAATTTTTGGAATATTTAATAATTATTCCATAATTTTTGGAATTTATTTGACCCTCTTAACGGTACTTATATTCGCAAGAATATAATTATACATTATCGCAGAATTTTTCAAAATTAATTTGAATTATTTCGTGCATTTTCACTAATTTCAGTAATGGGGGAAGCATCTAGGGGAAGTAACTTCTCTATATATACCCCCGGGTGTCATTAGAAAAGTCACAAAGTCATTTTCAAACCACAGTCATATCAAGTCAACGTGGGTCAAAGGAGTCTTCTTCTTCCCCAGAACTCGACTCGAGTTCCCTATAGTGTATTCTGATCTCGACTGGAGTTCCTCAACAGATCTCGTTTCTCTCTCTTCATATCTCACTCATTTCTAGGCCAAATTCAAAAAAAAATTGCGGGGTTTTGTTCCTTTCTTCATCCTCTTCATTTCTATACCCAAATCCCTCATTATCATGCCTCCTAGAAGAAGAGAGAGAGTGATTATCCGAGAACGCGATTACTCGCGTCTCTTCGATGATAATCGATTTGAGAGTACTTTTGTTGATAGGATTCATGCTCGAGGCTGGGATGTACTCCTTGGCTCAGACTATGAGCCATTTGATCCTCAAATGGTTCGTCATTTCTATGAGTCAATGGAGTTGGCCGATGATGGCGTGTACATCAACTGGGAGCCGACCCATAGTTTCTTGCTGACACCTGAGACTGTCTCCATAGTCATGGCAATCATCTCGTCGACGACGGAGCTGAGTTTTAGTTTCTGTTATTAGCCATTATACTGTGTTTATGTATTTTGTTTTGATTTTGCACTCTTGTATTAAAATTTTTGATCATTGTTCTTTATTTCAAAAATTTAATGAAAATTGTTGAAATTTTAATTATCTTGTCAACTTGTCCTTTTCTGAGATTTTTAGCCATTCATGGGCTTTATTGCAAAATTTTGGACTCTTGGAGTATATTTTGAAAATTTTTTGTCCTAGGGACCTTAGTCCAAATATTTTTAAGTAGAAAGGAGGTTAGGGTTTGATTTTTTTTTGGAAACCCTATGGTATTAGGCAACTTTTGGAGTCCTACTAGGGCTCAAATTCTTAAATTCTAGCCTATATATACCACACCATAGTTAGAGGACCGTCATTTAAACCAAAATCAGATTTTTAAAGTTTTTGAAAAAAATTTATTTTCTGATTTTTTGCTCGAATTCGACTCGAGTTCCTTACAGGCCATTTCAATCTCGACTCGAGATTGTACCTGGCAGCAGTTTTCTGGGCTTGTTTTGAGTGATTTTTTCTCGGTTTTTGCGCTAGTTTTTGGTGTTTTCTTCCTTCTTTTGCAATGGCTAATGATTAGAATTAGTTGTGGATGACCGATACCATGGACATTGTCCCCGAGATGGATTTTTCGGGAATTATGAATAGTCCTATGGAACTTCCTTTAGGGATGGGATTTTCGACAAAGGTTGGGAAGGTTTTCTTTATGATTCTTCTACTGTGTATTCCCCTTCTATGGTGAGGGACTTTTACCTCATGTTACCCTTTGCCGACCCTCTTCCTTTTGATGGGTTCCAAGTCCGTATGAATGGTTCCCCCGTGGCTTTTAATGCCGTTGCCATCTCTATGGTTATGGGTAGTCCTTTTGTGTTTCACCCGGTTGTGCCCTATGATAACTATGTTAGTGATAACCGTATAGATATCATAGAGAATTACCTCAATCACTTTGGTCCTTGCACTTTTTCGTTCCATCCTGAGAACTATGCTAATGTGGCGCCTACCATTTGCCTACCTGCTAATGTAGCTACTGTTGCTTTATGGGTAATGAGAAACCTCTTAGGTGCACATAGGTTGGATTATGTCAATGATAACACTATGCATGTTGTTTACTGTATTGTTAATAATTTTAGAGCTCTTGACATAGCTTCCTGGTTAATGGATGGCATAAGGATTGTTTTTGGGATTGGTCAGCTAATTTACCCTACTATTATCTGTAAGATAATCCTAGAGACATATTCTGATTGGAGGACTAAGTACAATGATTGGACTCACCTTATCCCTATGGACCCTACACACCGTTATATTAGGAGAAGTCGCCTATTCACATCGGTGCCTAACACTATATATGTGAAGTTTCCAGAGTTGCATAGAAATGATAATTTTATGGATAAGGGTGAGGGAGCTTGGAATGTGGTCAAAGAGGCATTAACCCTATGGCGTGATGACATGGATGGTTTGCCAAGGGAGGTTGCTTGAAAACAAGAATGTAATGTAGGATTTCCTTTTCTGTTGAGTCAGTCCTTTATTTTAGTATATTTTATTTCAGTTGTGTCATAGTATGGAATTCCTTGTAATCTCTATATAGAGATGATTTTGTTTGACAGGAATTTATAAAGCGGGTTGAATTTTTAGCACACTCATGGTAATATCTTTCTCTCTCTCTTTCCTATGCTTAGTATGAGCCTTAAGGACAAGGCAATTTCTTTGTTTGGGGGTGGGGAAGTATTTCAATCCTTTTTGCAAAAGATTTTCAAACTTCTTTATCTATACTTGTGTAAAAATTCAAAAAATTTTGAGAAAAACAACAAATTTTTTTTTCTTACACCATCAATGATAACATAATGGTTGAATTCCTTTTCGAGTTTAAGGACACTTATTGCTTCACCAAGTAATTGAGTCTTATACTACATTTGCATGAGCATAAGCATGACATTCATATGCGTTTATTATAGATTACATGTGCAAATACAACTACACCTTGAGAAACTTGAGGAATAAGTGTAGAGACTTAACCCAGTGAGCTTTTGAGCCCCGTCCTTTTCTTGGAGAGTTATCACGTATATCTGGAATCAAAAGACTCAACCTCACAGTTTTGTCTATTTTTAGTCTCATATTCATTTTTATAGTTAGCCTTGAGATGACATCACGTGGGTGTAATATAGACTTGGGTCTTGTAGCTTATTCATGATGTGATCACCATATCAGTACTTAGAGATGATACAAAGACCTTTAGATAAACCCTGTTTACCTTAGCCACCCTTATGATATTTTATCCCTTAGGTTAACCATTCTGAGCCTTTCTTTGTTACTTAGCATTTTTCTTGAGCCCATTATCCTTACCCAACTCCATTGTAGGAGTAAATACCTTAGAATGTTTTAGGAACTTTTACCCATGTTTTTAGAACATGAGGATGATTGTTTATGTGGTTACAAGAAGAAAAGAGAAATACAAAGAAATCTCCAAACTAGTGAGATAAACCAAATATTGAAAATCAAAAAGTTTGAAGAAATTCCTGAAAAGCCAGAATCTTCCGAACCATTCCAAATCCAAAAAGAAAGGAAGATTCCCAAAATAGGCTACAACTTCATTGAAATATTCCCTAAAAAAGATGAGAAATACTTCTTCCAAAAGAAAAATTTCCAAAAATTTCTCCATGTGCTATTATTACAAATCACAAGTATTGAAAGCCCGAATGTTCCAACAATATCTCACAAAAGTCTATGCCATTTCTAGCCCTGTCTTAAGCCAAGTTACAACCCATTAGTGTCTTTGTAGATCTAAGCTGATATGGTAGGATGTGGCGAGTAAGTGAGAAGATGTTAAGGTGAAAAACCCGACATCTCAAGTAAGGCTAATTCTTCCATTCTTTGAGACTAAGTTCATTCCATTACACCAGTCCGTTCTTATATATGTGAGATGATTGTCCATCTTTTTTCCTCACATAGAGGTAAAATGATAAACACCATCTCTGAGTGATTTTATTTCTGAGTGTACGGCTGTGAGGCAGAAGTCAAAGCGACCTTTCCAAAGGTGACTTAAGACCCGTGGTAGTATGGGTACATGCATGTATTCGATGCATTTGAGACCATCATGCTTGGTTTATATTTCATATCTTATTCATGCATTGGTAGTATGTTATCTCATATGAACGGTTTAGCAATACTTATCCTTATCCTTGATATGACCATTTCTGAGGTACATGGTAGAAAATTCTATTGTTGATGCATATGGTTAATACAATCACCTTACTTATACTTCTCTTTTGAGTTCATTATTCTTTCTTCTCATCGTTGCTTGAGGACAAGCAAAGTGTTGTTTGGGGGTATTTGATCGAACCTCAAAATATTATATTTATCCCCCGAATAACACCTTGTTTGTCTAGCACTTAGCTGATATTATTGTATTATATTTATTGATTAGTGCATTCTTGTCTTTTATGTAGGTTTTATGAGCCGAAATGCGAATATTGAGTAAAAGCCCGCAAAAAAAACGAGAAAAGCAAGCAAGAAGGTGTTATTTGCACAAGTGAAGAAGAATGGATATTTGCACCCACGAAATCTGTGAAGGGCACCCCACAGTCAACTCTGGTCAATTTTGACTTCAATTGACTTTTGGTCAATTTTGACTTCGATTGACTTTTGGTTGAGGGTTGACTTTTTGGTCAACTGTTGACGTTGGGTCAACTTCTGCTGACCTATGTTGACTTTCGGTCAACTGTTGACTTCTGAAGACTTTGGGTCAAATCTGTTGATTCATGTGGACCGGACTTCTTATTTTGGGTCTTGGTCTTAAAAAGGCTCTACAAGAAGAACCAGAAGTCCGATTGGGGCCCATGAGCTATCAAACTGAAGGCCTTGGCCCAAGCTACAATTCTAGTCCAGAGGATTAGGTTTTGCTGATTGCCTAATCCCTTTAGGAGGCCAATAGCAGCAGCCACGAATTTCACTAAGTTAGGAAGTGTTTGCATGCAAGTATTCCATTATGTAATAGGTATATAAGAGAAGTTCTAACTAGGGTTTACTATCTATCTAGAATCTAGAATCTATCTAGAGAACCTCTTTTTAGATCTTGATCTTCTAGCCTCAACTTGAAGATCAACTTTTGTACTCAATTCAATAGCAATATCAATCCATGATTTCAATTATGATGTTTAATGATTTAATTATTTGTTCCTTTGGTATGAGTAGCTAAATCATCATGGGGGGAAGGTGGAAGCCTTCTAGGTGATGTATGATTATTATGTTGTTTCTTCTTGTTCATTGTGATTCAAGGTTCTTAATGCTTATTTATCTCTAATTCGCGATATGAATAATGGGGTTAGAGTAGGAGTGATACTCATTTCCCCTGAGAATGTCATAATTGAGAAATCAATATGACGGAACTTCACTTCTTCGAATAACGATGCAGAGTACGAGGCCCTAGTAATAGGCGTATAGCAAAGGATCTAAACTTGCGAAAGATCAAGATTTACAGTGACTCGCAATTAGTAGTAAGTCAACTACTTGGAGATTGTGAAACCAGAGAAGAGACACTAAAATTGTATCTCCACCACACAAAGTGCTTGCTAAGCAACTTTGACAAATTGGAAATCCAACATATTCCCCGGGAGGATAACCGCCACGTAGATAGTCTTGCCTACCTAGCATCCCAAACTAACATGGAAGCAGCCATGTAGATACAAATCGAAATAAGGAACAATCCAACATATGAAGACGAAATCCACCATGTCAATGCCATGTCCGACTTCATTGACATAACCGAACAAGAAATCCAAGACTCATGGATGGGCCCAATAATAAACTATATCAATGGATTGTACCCAGACGACGAATCGAAAATCAGGAAGCTGGAACGAAAAACTTAGAGTTACTTAATCCTAGATGGAAGGTTATATAGGAAGTCTATTCGAGGCACTTACCTCAGGTGCTTACAACCCAGACAAGCTCAAATGATTTTAGCAGAAATTCACCAAGGAGAATGTGGAAACCACGCTGGGGCCCGTTCCCTAATACAGAAGGCAAGAAATCAGGGCTACTTCTGGCCTTACATGCAATCCGACTCAGAGATTTTTGTGCAACATTGTTACAAATGTCAACGCTTCTCACCCTTAAAAAACAACCCCCAAGAGATCTCAAGACGATATCTAGCCCATGGCCATTTGCCATGTGGGGGCTCGATATAGTGGGGCCGCTATCAAAGGATAAAAATAAAAAACGATATCTCTTGGTTGCCACCGATTACTTTACTAAGTGCGTAGAAACAATTCCACTTCGAAAAATTAGACAACAGGAAGTGAATAATTTTATCTGGAAATACGTAATCACCTGATTTGGCCTACCACACACATTGGTCACTGACAATAGCCAACAATTTTGTGGGAGCACGATTAAGGAGTTCTACCCGGATTGGCAAATCAATCACGCATTATCTACACCACGATATGAACAAAGTAATGGCCAAGGTGAAGCCACTAACAAGACAATATATAATGAACACACTCAAGAAAAAGTTAGAGGCAAAAAAAGATAAGTAGATACAAGAGTTGGATAGAGTCCTATGAGCCTATAGAACGACTCTACGCACCTCGACAGGCGTTTCACCGTTTGCATTATGCTATGGTAGTGAAGCCGTTATACCCACCGAGTTGACTTACTTAACAAGAAGGTCAGAATTGGTAGAATCAGCTAAAAACGAGAATCTCCTAGCACATGAGGTAGACATGTTAGAAGAAAGGCGAGTTAAGGCTATCATACAAATAGCTCGTTACCAACAAATATTAAGGAGGAGCTACAATCAAAGGGTAAGGCCAAAGAATTTCCAATTCGGAGACCTGGTCTTAAGGCAAACCTTTTAAGACACTAAGATTTCAGGCGACGAAAAATTTAATCCCAACTGGGAAGGGCCCTGTATCATTCAATCCGACTTAGGTAATGGAACATACGGGTTAATTGATCATGAAGGAAACCAAGTCGATATACCATGGAATGGAAAATATCTTAAGGAATACATTCCATAAAATCAGCACTTCAGGCTAAGACAACAACCCTATACTTAGAATATTTAAGGCATGCAAGAGAGTATTTTTCATAAATAAACAAGCTCGTCTTCAAAACAAAAAAGTTAAAACCATTCACATTCGCAGGACCGACCTGGGTCAAAATTATCCCACTATAGTTTGATACAGCCAATTTACTTGTTCAAAAACAGGAAAACCTCACATCTCTCAAACAACATAAAAACTAGACAACAGCCTCATGATCCATGGCCACAGATTCTTGAGCTCCGTCAACAATGGCTCCATTCCTTTGCACATTGACTTCAGCCTCTTGATCATTACCCTCGAGCTCATCAGCCAAGCCAGCAATCCTTTCCCTCTCCACCTGTTGATCGGCCTCAAATTGGGCTTGAGTTTCAGCGTTAATTTGCGCAATGTCGGCCAGAGGATCGAAATCGAGTAAGACCTCCTTAAGCTTCAGCTCGCGGCATATCCCACGCCGTTGCCAGTAGTAGGCCAAACATGATGCTTTCGACCGAGCTGGCATTATCGGCCTCATATTTTCCATTGACAACCTTCAACTCGGTGTCAAGCTCAGCAATTTTCTTATTAGCCTCCAACACTTCGTCGTTCAGGCTCTTCACTTTACTCTCTTCCTTCTCTACCTGGCTGCGCAGCTTCTTCAACTCTGACCGCTCAGCAGCGACGGCCTCCGTAGCCTTTTTGGCCTCTCTTTCCTTCTCATTAGCTCTCTCGAGCAAAGCCATCCACTTGGTGTGAATGATGTTCATCTGAAACAACAAAATCATCCAAGGTAAAAATGGAAATATTAAGGAACTAATGATTAAAACACATGGAACCTACCTTGTACATGTACAAGCTCAGGTCCTTTAGGTCGTCCATAATTGAGCGCTGGCAAACCCGAGCTCCATCGATATCTAAAGCAATGTGTTGCATCAACGTGATACACATGTCTTCATTTTCCCAGGCATCATCACTCGACTTAACATAGGTGTCTATGAAGGGGAGAATAGGAGCAAAATGGCCATCAGCAGGGCTAGATGGAGGGTTCTCATCATCACGCTGAACCGACTTGAGCTTCTGCTGCTTCTCTCGCTGGAAATGAGCTCGCTCAGCCTCTCTCTCCTTGTCGGCTTTCTCAGCATCATTCAAAATAGTCACACTTGGTGCAGCAACGGTGACACCAGCCGACTTGTAACTTTTCCTCTTCTTAGAGGACTCTAGATTGAGATCCCCCCTGCTGAACTGGCTACTTGGAGGACGAGGAATAGGCTTTGGAGCCATTGGTAGAGCAGCTCGGACCTCAATAGGTGGATCTCCGGGTCGAGAAACAACAATGGTGGCAACTGCCACAGCAGTAGGTAAACCATTTTTCTTCCTAACTCTCTTCACCTTTGAGGTCGATGGCTCGACACGCACACCACCAACACCTTTTTTCGGACGAGGATCCTTAAACAGATGCGCAAGATGAGGTAGGATTTCACGCTTGTGTTCCCAAGACTCTTCTGCAAACTCGAGAATGTTACCCGGAAGGATGCGCCTGTCAATCTTTTGATTGTAATCTCGGGTACAATCTATATCACCTAACAAAAACAAGTCAGAAAGCATCCAGAAAAAGGAATAATGGACAAATACAATGGGTAATTCAACCGAGCTTGATACCTATCCTAGGTATGTGCAAATGTTTGAGGTAGGCACTAGGTTTGCAGAAGGAGCCCCTAATCCTATAACAAGCGGACTTCTTCCAATTATCATTGGAACTCGGTGCATTGTAAAGATCATGAGGACCATGCTCGGGTCTCCTATTTAATGAAAACGAGAAGTCGCCCGACCGACCCTCCACACAAGTAAAATAAGCCACAACATCGGCCTTGCAGATATCATAATCGAGCTTATTCAACTCCTCGAATATCAACATAACTCTCCAGAAACTGCTATTCATCATAATGGGAGCTTTGTCATAATGATTTAATATATCGCAAACAAACTTAGAGAAGGGAAGTCGCATCCCAGCTCGCAGTTGGCCCTCACAAATCAAAGTCGGGGTGTCATCCCCAGCAAGGTCGAAAAGCCTACTATCTCCCTATGCATCTCCAGATCTCGGATCCTAATGTCATATGCTGCTCTAACCATAGGGTAGGCTTTCCGAGCTCGCTCAACATCTAACTCGTGTCGGCTAATTATCTCCTCTTCATCTACATCTACAGCTCGGCTAACGCTAGCCTCCGACTCACTAATGTTCTCACTAATGCGTTCATCTTCCCCACTCATCTTCTCTAAAGTTGGAAACAACTCACAAGAATTCACAACAACCAACAATGGCGGAAATAAAGCACAAAAGAAAATAAACAAAGATACAGAACGAATCTAAGAACATGACCACTGCAACTAACAACAAAACAAGCCCAGGAGCAAGATTTACTAAGGACAAGTGCAGATAAACAACAAGATTCGCCGAAAAAAGAAGAACTGCAAACGAAAAAATGTAGAAACAAAAAGGAAAGGGAAAAACACGTTACCTGTGCAAATGAGCAGCAATCTCTTTAAAAAGAAAACTTCAAACCTTTGGTTTTTCGGCCTGTTACAAGCAGGGTTTATATCAAAACTTGCGCCCAATCCTAGCCACACATCGCTGCGAAACTGGACGGTCAGATGTCTATCCCCAAATCTAACCGCCCAACCATACAGTTTCCCACCAAACCAGTTCGATTCTTTAAATCCAAGCAAATACACAGCTTACACGTGTACAGACAACGTACACATCTGAAGGAGCAATCATGCCCCTAAGCCTCGAAAATCTAAGCTATCATTTACTTCAGCACACAATGGAATCTTTGCCTCTTGGCACTCCCTTCAACATATCGTGACCACCGACTTCATTTTCATTTACCCTAAAGGCAATTCTCTACCTTCAGCCCAAATGAAAAGGGGCTATGTATATACCTACCATCAACTCGGACTGCCAAACACGGACTCTGCGCTTATTTCATCCGACTTCGTATAAAGGCACACTTCACTCGTTTCTCTTCAAAGCCTAAGCTTACCAACTTGGACTGCCAAACACCGACTCTGCACTTATTTCATCCGACTTCGTATAAGGGCACACTTCACTTATTCCTCTTCAAATCCAAATCTCATACAATATCCGAGCATATCCGACTTGGGGCTACCTCACTCTGAACACCGAGTTCAACATATTCAAATGCCAAATCTTATTTCAGTTACGGATCCCTCTCATTGAATCCTTGAATATCCGCATACTTTATGATTTGAACGTTGAGTCATTAATTCGATCCACACCCTAAGCCACCTATATAAGGAACTACGTTTGGGTTGATTCTGGATCGACCCCTGTCCAGATACGTAGGCAGCTATCACTGCTCAGATAGTTCAGCCACTTAAAATCACTCAAACTCTCCCTTTCCGATCATCTTCTCCAACTTTCCGATCTCAAAACTTACACTAGATTTACATATATGAATAGTACGAGTTGAAGATTTTTGTAATAAATGAGTATAGCAATCACAAAGATTATTGAAATCAAGAACCCATTTTGCTGAAAGATAATTGCTACATATATCACAATTACACCAAAAGTTCACTCTAAGAAAGAATAACAAGAGTGAGAACAAAGAAAAGAAAATGGTGAATGTGAAGAACAAATAAGCAAAAGAGTATTTCATGAAAGAGAAGAGCTCAATCTCCATTTGAAGAGAGAAAAGAAAGAGAATGGATTGTGATGAAGTAGAAGAAGGAAGTAATCAAATTTATAGTAGTTTGTAAGTGAATATGACAGCTTCAGTTCAGGTGTGTGAGCTATTGCTAGCTAGCTAAGCTATAGCTAAGATAAAGCCAACATTTAATAAAATTAATGAAATGATTTTACTAATTATTTAAATGATTAAGAGACACAAATGTAATGACTAATGGGTTTGTTTGGGAAAGTTTTAGCACGGATAAGGCTTGCGCTATAGACCAAAGTCGGTTAAAAGCCGCACCTGGCCACCTGGTGATGGTTTTTCTGGACTAAATTTTTGTTGATTTAATCACGTGTTTAATTGTTTTAGCTCTTTGTTGTTTATTATTATTAACTTTTCCTTAATTTTCAACAGGAAAATCAAAAAAGATTTATAGGAAATTAGTTGATTTTAATAGATGATTCAAAAGTAGGAAAATAGTCAAAAAAAAAAAAAAAAAAAAAAAAAAATAGTGGGCTCGGCCTTAATTTTCAACGCAAAAATCCAAAAAGATTATATGGAAATCAATTGATTTTAATAGGAGATTCAAAAGTAGGAAAATAGTTAAAAATAAAAATAAAAATTATAAGACGGTGATGCAGAACTGAGTCATTTTCATAGACAAAAACAACAAGATTTTGGGAGTAGTATGTCAAGGCATGGAACCATGTACAAGTTTTATAGCTGAATGTTGGGCTACTATTAAGGGTCAGGGCAATAAGGTAAGGGTGATGCAACCTGTGGATAGAATCAGGCTCTTAAGATTGGTTCTGAGAAGGTACAAGGTGAGTGACCGTACAGAGCCCGCTCAAGATAAGGGCTTGAAGAAAAACAACTCTACAAGGCATTATATTTTTGGTTTATTACTTAATAATGTAACAAAAATAAAAAATACTCTTACAGGAAGGAAAAAAATGGTAATCACCTACCAAAAAAACGGTAATCTCTTATTCAATCAAAAATATGTTATTATTTCTATAAAAATTGAGATTTTTTGAAGATTTTAAAAGGTTTTGTTGTATATATATAATCTATAAAATAGAGCCTTTTTTCGTACAAGACCCTCTAATTCTCAGGACCGACAGCAGACTCTACCTCATTTGTGCAAGTTTTTGTGTACCGCTTTGTGCCTTCGACAATAGAAAGTAGATGGAAAGATGCATTGGCCTTTCTCCCAACGTGTGATGATTTGATCAATCTGGAATACAACGTGGAGTAGTCCTCCCCATGAGATCAACAACCAATATCGGCTTGATGATATCAGATGGGGCATTATCCTGAAAATAAAATGAATTAGAACTAGCACCATATTTAGCTAGCATATCTTCTCGATTGATAGAGATATTTTGAAAATTAACAAAAAAAAAAAAAAATTATCATCCTAATGTCGTTGAATAACCCTCTTGTTATCCACAAGACCTTTGTTATCCACCATATTTAGCTAGCATATCTACTACTTGGATCCCTTCTCGATTGATAGAGATATTTTGATAATTAACAAAAAAAAAAAAAAAAAAAAAATCATCATCCTAATGTCGTTGAATAACCCTCATCCACAGGACTTTTGTTTCTTCATTGAAAATTTTCTTGATAATGCTTGAGTTATCCCCTTGAAGTTGCAGCACATTGATGCCGACTAATTGCCATCATAAAACCCAAACGAACTGCTGGTTCTTTTTTCACTACATTGCTAATAATGCTAAGGAAACTTTTGTTGGAAGGCCACCATTCCTTCGTAGGATGGAGGACCCCCGAAGTATCTATTTTAGATTTAAGGACTAGTACATGTTGTATATTTATATTGATCCTATTTTTATTTTTGAGATTTTTGGATATACCCCAAATTTGAAAGTCGAAATTTGAGATACCCCCATTTCAAAGTCGAAATTTGAGATACCCCCAATTCAAGATGTGGTGTTATCTTAGTCGTCCATCATAAAACTCACCTACGACTGTAAAGCTCTTCTGTCTTGAATTGGGGGGGGGGGCGGGGGGGGGGGGGGGGGGTGGGTATCTCATTTTTTTTTCAAATGGGGTATCTCAAATTTCGACTTTCAAATTGGGGGTATGTCCAAACAAATTCTACAGTAGGGGAGGAAAAAAAGGGTGCAATGTCAATTGTCACCTACTGTAAATGTTAGGTAAAAGTAAGTCAGAGAATATGATCAGAAGTGAAGAGGAAGGAGATTTTGGGTGAGGAGTGGTTGAGCTATCCAAAGATAGTTGCGTACGTATCTGAGGTTGACCAAGTCCTAGAATCAATAATTATCCAACGGTGGGATCAATTAATGAGCAGATATTTTGTTATTTAGAAAGATATCGTAACTGAAGGGAATCAAAACGTATGAAGTTTGAATGAAGTCGATTGAGGTCGAGTGAAAAAGGTTTCACGTCGAGTGAGATCGAAATGAAAGAGAATTTAGGTCGGAGTATATTGAAAAGTGGTGAGCCCGAGTGAAGTCTAGAAAAAATAGGCTCACGTCGACTGAGATCGGTAGAAGTATTATTTTGGGAGGTCATGTCAGGTAGCTCGAATGTATGGGTATATACATAGCCCCTTTTCATTTTGATTGAAGTTGGTGCAGTTTAAGTAACTTCGATCTGGTTGAAAATAAATAAACAAATTTCCATTGTTGTCTGCTGATATGTTTGTTTTACTAATTGATTGATTGGTGTCGTCCGTGAGCTTGTTTTGGGAGTTGCAGCAAATGACGTTGGATTTTGAAAAGATGCCATTGTGTGCTGCAGTTACCTTGTTGTGTGGTTCTAGGCAGTTGTATTGACGGTTGTTCGGTAACTGTGAGTTAATTGGCTACGTGGTTGTTAGGTGGTAATGTTTGCTTTGAATTTTGGCTAAAAAGGAGGGAAATGAAAAGTTTGAGCGGTTAGATCTGATTGATTAAATCTGAACGTTGATTTGGTATGGTTTGGATGGCTGAGATGAATCAGAGGGGTTTTATAAAAGCTAACCATGTGATTGAAAAACCAAGGGTTGTCTTCATTTTGGTTTAAAGGGTTTTGTTCGTTCACTGCAAAGATATTTTTTCTAACTCTCTTCTTTTTCCTCTTTGCTCTTCATTTCTTTACTCTAGTTTGTAGTTTGAAGCTTTTGTTGGTGAGCTTTGCTTGTTCGTTGTTGTTGAATTTCTGTTGTTGATAACAGTAGTTTTGCTTGTTGTAATTCCTCCATTATTGAGTGGTTTTCTTGAATTTTGAGTTTTTGTTTTTGCTTCTAAAGTATTTACCTTCATCTTCTCTGATTGTGTTCCAGTGAAGGTCAGGGATTCTGGTAGTTCCCTCTTTGTTTTTTGTTTTCAAGAAAAACATCTAAGTTTGATTTTAGCTTATGTATAAAATGAGCGATAGGAGAAACATAAAGTGTGAATGAAAATGAAGAAGAAATTGAGTTTGATGAGGGAGTGGAGGTGAGTGTTAGTAACCCACGTCGTAAAAGGGACGAGGAAGAAATTCAAAGTAGCTTGTCTTTTACGGTAGAGCAGGCTAGGAGTTCGTTTCCCGAAAGAAGGGTTGAATACAATATTAATATTCCTGATCTCGAGATGTATAGAGTTTCAGATAGGTTATTTGACCTCTGTGTTGATAAGACGACTTCATTGATTTTTCTTGGGCAACTTAAAGTTGGTCTTCGTCTTCCGTATAGTAAATTTGTGTGTGATATATTGAATCACTATGATGTCGCCCCACTTATGATGCCTGGGAGTTTTTGGACGTCGATGTTGATTTCCGAGGAGTTAAATAAGTTGCACAATTAATATATATGCAAGGCTGATGTCGTTGCCTATTTCTGTTGTGTGACTGGTAGAAGTCGAGATTACGTGTTCTCACTGAATAGAAAGTCGAGTTGTAGTATGGCTAAGTAAGATTTCGAATGATGGGTAGAAAACTTCCCCTATCTGCAGAATACGAGATCAATTTGTAGAGACCAATGCGTGTCTTAGTCGTTATGAAATTCCTGTTATAGGTATATTCACCTTTTGATTGAGAGTTTGCTCTGCTTTCTTCGAGCGACTTTTAATGAACTTGCATGTTGATGATTGCTACAAGTCAGACACGAGATTATAACGATCCCATCGACGATCGCATTCATCCGAGCAATATAATTGAATTTGCAGAAAAGAGTTGGGCTGAAAAGAGGGAATTACGTTCGCATCTCGCTAGATTCTTTAGAGAGCCCAGAGTGAGGTTTGTAAAGAATTTCGATTCCAAGGCTGGAATGTCGAAGCTTGTGAAGTCGAGAAAGAAGAAGAAAGAGTAACCTCTTTCCATAGTTCTTCCAATTACTAGTATTGTAGTTCCCTGACCAGGCGATACTCCTATCGAGGTCAAAGTTGTTCTACCTGTGGCACCAAAGAAAACTATTTTGAACTTTCCTCTTACAGGTGGAAGTGCGTCTCTTCCTAGTAAGATTCCCAGTGGTCCCAATATGAGCAACCTATTTGGGTCTCGTTCTCTGGAGGTGGAGGGTGCCCAGTCAAAGAAGAGGAAAATTTTTAAACCGGCCAGTGGTGTTGTTGCTTCCGAGCTGAGGAAGGGTGCAAAGGAGAAAGGGGGTTGAAGTAGCTCGAGCTTTGAAGTCCAAAGCCGATAAGGCTAAAGTTATAGTTGTTCCTGAGGACTTAGCTGCTGGTGAAGCTAGTTGGTTTGCTCTAGTCTTCCCTTGCCATGATACATATGTTAAGGCAGATGACTCGGCGTGGGATGATAAGGAAATGTGCCTTTCCCTGATGGAAAATAGTGTGTTCTTCGAGGATAAAGAAAGCTTTGCCCATGTCTCTTGAAAAGGACTCAAGAGAATTTGCGAGCTGCACTAACAAGGTAAAAAAATTTATTTGTGCTTTCGTTATAGATTGAACTTGAATAGTACGATGTTTTGAAAAATCGTCTAAGTATCTTGAATTTGAACACAGATGAATGTGATTCACAATAAGGGGATTACAAAGCTTGAAAATGCGAGGAATAAAGCTGAATCATATCAAAGGTGGTTGCTGAGAGTAGCTCTCTTCGTACTCAACTGAAAGAAATAAAGGTCAAGCTTGAGGCTGAAAAAAAAAACTAATTGCCAGCCAAATCATGATATCGACGAAGCTCATCAAGGGTTCAAGGTTCTCGAATCTCAGCTCGAAGTGGTGAACAAGGTTAGGAGTCTGATGCGTAGAACTCTATTGAGACCATTTCCAATGGAGAAAAATAGCTTATGCATGGGAGGAGAGGTGCTTGCGACGTGAATCTCACTTGGTTTCTGTCGTTGATGGCTTTGACCCGAGCTCAGATAAGAATGCGATTAGAGCGTCTGCACTTGAAAGATATGAGAATGATGTTCGAAAGGAAGAGGATGTTGCTACTGAGATTGCTGAGGGTAAGGTCGATGATGCCAATGAGCGTGCTGAAGATGTTGACGTTGAGACCCCTACCGAGAATGTCGAGGGTGGTGGCGACGTGACAGGGTGGTGGCGACGTGACAATGGATGATAAGCAAACTTCTCGGTCTTAGATTATTTTTATTATTTTAGAGTGGGGAGGAATTTTGAACAATTTCATTGGCTGAAGGTTGTAAAACTAAAGTGCGGAATTCCGACTTCGGTTGGCCCCTGCGCTTTTTGTTTATTTTGTTGTTATGAAATTCTGGATACCTTGATGTTTGAAGGTTTAAATATTTCGATGCCGAATGCGAGGCTTGATTTATGAATGTTTGTTTGATATTTGTTAAGGCATTTTATGGATTATACCTTTGATGATAGAGTGGTAAGTGTTTGCTATGGTATAGAATGAATGGCACTTTTAGCAATAAGTATGTTTGACAAAGAGAGACTTACTTGGGTAACTCAAGGGAGGTAGATCTTTAAGAATTTTGAGTTCCAAGGTCTTGGTACTTGTTGACCTTCTGAGTCAATGAGTGTGTATGCACCATTTTCCAAGTCGCGTTTGACAATATATGGACCTTCTCAGTTAGGGTTTAGTGTAACACCCCAAAATCACAACACGAATCCCCATGACTCAATGTCAGATCTCGAGGTATTAGAATAACCCAACCCATGATAAACATATAATAATACCAGATTCTGAATGATATTTATATATATAATTGGCTTTCAAAATACATAACTTAATACAAAACATAATAATACAAACTGTGATCACTTCCATACACAAGAAACTAAACACATCTATCGCGCGAATAGCTATACCCTTTGTAACCTCCGCACAACCATATTTGGTGAATTGATCTATCCTCGAGCAACTGTTTAATTGAAAAGGGATTAATGATAGGGTGAACATTTCCACTTGCTCAGTAGTGACTCACATTTTCAAAATACTATCTAATCATGCAGGACGATTAACCATACGAAACAGTTGAAATAATGCAGGTTTTAATTGTAATAATAAAATACATAAGTAACTTGATAAGTAAATACTTTTAAACCAAACATTTTACCTTTTATAGTAATCATACTAACCATGCATCCATACAATAAGTCGGGTAGTTGCATCCTATTAGAATAATGAGGTACGACCGCTATATCGCCCCGGTCGCAGGCAATCTCTTGGTTTAGTACTTACCAGTGTGAACCTACACCGTTATTTCCTGATTTCAGGTGGGGTGACTGTATTACCATTGTTGTGTTCCCAGAACACTAAACCCGTCCATTTAGGCTCAGGTGTGCATTTGACCACGATTCCTGATACGAGGAATCCCTGAGCTACGATGGTCAACCGTTCGACGACTGCAGACTGCACAGGATCCCGACACACGTCCAGGAGTGGACTAACTCTCACCCCTTGCGTCTAAACCTATCGAGGTAACATGTAGCCTCATCTGAACTAATATATCAACAACGTACCACTACATAAATGGTGGTCTGGAATGGTGAAAAGGAATTCCCGGATACATCTCTAATGTATCTCTCTAGAAGGCGACCCATTCACCTTCTAAAGGTCAACACCATAGATGTCATCCTAGAATGAACTGCCGTGTCCGGAATATGACAACAACTCATTCTTTACAGGAATTCACAGGTCCCTCTCCAAACGACCTCATTATATAAATATATATAATTTCTTTTTATTTTAATTAACTATATATACCATATATTTAAATGTGTGGTGAGTCCCCAGATTTAAACAATATCCATGGCTACCCTAACCGGGCCACAGCCATAATCAAATATGATCCGTACAGTTGGCTACCCTAACCGGGCCACAGCCATAATCGTCAGCATACCAGATCAATATTTCCATCAATCTAGGGACCCCACATATTCCAGTTATACATTACAATCGGGTTTTCTTGCCCCGCATTACAAAACCAAATCTTTTCCACCATTGGAAAGAGATTTATCGAGAAATCCTTTTATAAAACCATTTCAATATACATATATTGTTTTAATAACTCCAGTTTAAAACATGATATCTGTAACTAATTACTTTAATAAAAACTATAATCGATAAACCACGAGTAACCTATATATACCAAACAAAACTATGCATGCATTTTTATCATCAATAATATATCAATTAATTTACAACATTTAAAATATGAAAAGACAATATAAAAGAAATGTAAGTCCCTACCTCTTGATCGTAGCTCCTTATATAATCGACTAATTATCAAGAAATGAACTACGAAACTACAATCGTCGCCCAATTACTCGTAGTTGTCCATACCCATTGATAATATAACCTGCACTGGCTCTTGCTTTAATGTTTCATTGTTTCCCATAGCTCAAACACCCACTAGCCATCACTACACAAACATATCCATAAAAATGAATTAATCTCAAGTGTCAACTAATTAAAAAGTCCAACTCTATAACCCATCCTTCAGTGAGTTCCACCCATTTACTACTTAATTATACTCTTGATAATAACCCCAAAATTGACGCACCTTTCCTTTCATTAAGATTAACCCAATCACCAGATAGATTGAAATACACAGATATATAACAAGTATGTACCATTCAGTCCATGTTAAAACAAGATTAAACTACAAGAAATTTATTAATCATCTGGATGTCCTTCCATGTACACCATTCGATGGGTTTCTTTCCAAATTTAAATGTCCATTTCTGTATCCCAAACTGTGCATAGAATAACCATAAGCCCATAACCAAATGGTATGTATTTATGTGTCTAATTAATGGCACTTAATTCAGTTCATAAGCTACACAAAATTACACTATGTAGATTATAGTTACCTTGTGCATGCCTAATTGGAATTAGGGAATCAGATTCCTACATACATCACCAAAACAGCCACAACAACATCCTTTTGCCTCTCAAACAGCCTTATTCTTTTCTTCCTCTTCACTTCTTTTCAACCCCATAGCAATATCCTTAATCATCATGGTAGTTACATCTTGCCACCCATATATTTATTCTTACAAGTCCTTGTTGAAACACCAACTACACCAGTTCAAAATCCCTATCTATCTATGGTTAATTATCACACCATTAACAAGAATATCATCCAGAGCTTTTGGTTGTGGAAATCAAACTGAGCTAACCAAAATTTCTCTGCACTCATTATTTTTTTCTGGTTGTCCCTTTATGAAATAAAGTTAAGAGTCACAACATATCCTTCAAGCTAGGTGTCACCTTCATAGGTGATTAAAGAGCTGCTT
The DNA here is from genome assembly GCA_023053565.1 of Aquilegia eximia. NCBI lineage: Eukaryota > Viridiplantae > Streptophyta > Magnoliopsida > Ranunculales > Ranunculaceae > Aquilegia > Aquilegia eximia. The sequence goes on along the minus strand of JALIGU010000079.1, from coordinate 95,655 downwards.
AGTCCACCTCATACCTCCACTATGCTAAGCACAAATCAATCCTATCTTTTACCGACTTATGAACTGTGTTAGATATATAAATGATTTAATAGTAATGGATGCAATATCTTAAGTTACTCAAACAAACTAAACCTTATTTCAACTAGATATGAGTCCATCAATGTCGTATGTCGCCCCATGTTAAAACCCAAATAGTCCACACACCATTAGTAATAGTTTGTTATTACTAAAACACCTCGTACGCCGAATTCGAGAAGATTTTATGAAGGTATTTTAAATATTCACCGATTATTGGTTCATATTTTTATATTTTCTAATTAATCGCTCCATTATCTATGATCAATACAAAAAAATTATAGTAAATTTTTAATCAACTATATATTACACGTGAGATTACTAAAATGCCCCTAGGACGAGTACAGGTCGTTACATTTAGTTTGCTATCTCCTGCTTTCTTTGTATTGGAGAAAGTCTGTCTGAGGACGAGGCTGCTCGTTTGGAATTTTCTCGACCTGACATTTTGGTTGTAACTTTTTCTTAGTATCTGTTGGTAACGAGCTGTTGCAATTGCAGCTCATTCCCTTTTTCTTCGAGCATGTCAATTTCATGTGCACAAAGATCCTCGTTGTGTTCTGATTCGACTATTTGTGATCTATTTGTCAAGTAATTGAGCTCGGTTGGAATTATGGCTTCTATGTCATAGCATAATGCAAATGGTTACATTTTTGTGGATGTGTAAGGTGTCGTTCTGTACGCCCAGAGGACTCGGTCGAGCTCCTCTATCCATTTTTCTTTTTTTCTTCTAATTTTTTCTTCAAGTTATTCATTATGGTCTTGTTGGTGGCTTCAGCCTGGCTATTATTTTGGGCATAACGAGGTGTGGAGAGTGCGTGGTTGATTCTCGAATCCAGGTAGAATTCCTCTATTGTGTTACCACAAAACCGTTGCCCATTCTCAGTAACTAAAGTATGTGGTAGTCCAAATCGAGTGATGATGAACTTCCATATAAAGTTTTTTACATCTTGTTGGTTTATCCGTCTGAGCGGTATTGCTTTGACCCATTTGGTGAAGTAGGTGGTTGCAACGAATAGAAATCTCCTTTTGGCCTTATCCTTTAGAATGGGTCCTACAATGTCGAGTCTCAAATTGCAAATGGCCAAGGACTTGAGATTGTCTTAAGCTCTCGAGCTAGTTGATGTATGAATGGTGAAAATCTTTGACATTTGTCACAATGTTGGACGAATATTTCTGAGTCTGATTGCATGTAAGGCCAAAAATATCCTTGACTCCATGTTTTTTGAGCTAGAGAACGAGCCCCTACGTGATTTTCACATTCTCCATGATGGATTTCAGCTAGGATTGTATGTGCTTGAGTTGGTGGGAGACACCTTAAGTATGGCCCTCGAGTTCACTTTCAGTAGTCTATTCTCAAGCAGAACATAAATTTTTTTGTTCCTTTCGAGCTTGCGTAGCTCGACATCGTCATCTTGATATATTCCCTTTAAGTAGTTGATGATTACACCCATCCACAAGTTGTCAATCTCGTTTTGTGGGATGTAGATAAACTTTGATATCCCATTTATCTGATGTATTTGAGTCTCATATGATGGAGTTGACTGTATGTCGATTTGGAACATCCGAGGTATCTCTGTATCAATTTGTGATGCTAGATAAGCTAGGGTATCTGCATGTCGATTATCATCTCTTGGAATGTGTTGAATTTCCCATTTATTGAAATGATTGAGTAATTTCTTGGTGTGTACTAAGTATAGCTTTAGGGTCTTCTCCCTTGTTTCATAGTCGCCAAGAAGTTGGCTGACTACTAATTGTGAGTTACTTAGAATCTTTAACTCTTTTATTTGTAACAATCTGGCCATTTGTATGCCTGCGATTAATGTTTCATATTCGGTGTCATTGTTGGAGGAGGTGAAGTTTAGTCGAATGGATTTCTCTAAGATGACCTCTTTTGGCGAGATGAGTGTTGCCCCTACACCTGATCCATTGAGGTTCTTTGAACCATCGACGTAGAGTTTCCACACCGGTGTTTTAATGAGTGGTCGTTCATTTACCTCATTATCAGGCACCCATTTATTGTCATCAATAGCGTAGTCGACCAGGAGGTCTGCCACTATTTTTCCATTTTGCTTGACTTGTTTTTATTCTCGAGCACTTGTTGAAGTGATGCATCTGTGATGACCCTGATCTTGTGCGACTGAAAATAAGGTTATAGCTTCCTTGATGCGAAAAATAAGGCTAAACCCACTTTTTTGAGATTTTTGTATTGAGTTTCAGAGTGCAACAATGTTTTATTGATGAAGTATATTGGTCTTTTGACGCCACTTTCATCTCGAAATAGAACTCCACTGATTGCATGTTCTGAAGTTCCGAGGTAAAGCCCCAGTACGTCGCCTTGTTGTAGCATTATGATGATGGGGGGTGGGGGGGGGGGGGGGGGGAGGGGGTTGCAAGGTATAATTTAAGCTCGTCAAATGCTTGTTGGTATTCTGGAGTCCAATTATATGTTGATCCTTCCTTCAGTATCTAAAGTAGGCGATCTTGTTTGTCTGATGCCCGAGCTATGAATCTGTTCAAAGCTGCTAGCATGCCAATTAGCTTTAGGACTTGTTTTTTGGTATTCAATCTTGCATTCTACTATAGCTTTGATTTTTTCTAGGTTTGCCTCTATCCCTCATTGTGTGATGAGGTATCTCAACAATTTTCCAGAAGCGGTCGAATAGGCATTTTTCTGGATTGAGCTTCATTTTGTATGCATGAAGTCATTGGAATGTTTTCTCGAGGTCGTATACGTGAGATGATTTATGTCTGTTTTTTAAAATCATGTCGCCGATGTATGCCTCCATTGTGTTTTCAAGCATGTCTTCGAACATTTTTGTTGCAAGTCGTTGATATGTGGCCCCTGCATTTCTTAGTCCGAAAGGCATGATTGTATAGCAAAATGTACCTTGTTCAGTAATGAGCGCAGTTTTTTCTCGATCTTCTTCTACGAGCTTGATCTGGTTGTAATCTGAATAGCCATCCATCATAGAGATAAGCTCGTCATATGCAATTGACTTGACGAGTTTGTCTATTTTAGGTAGCGAAAAACTGTCTTTTGGACAAGCTTTGTTGAGGTCTGTGAAGTCGATGCATACCTGACTATGTCATTTGACTTGAGTACTGCGACAATGTTTGTGAGACATGCGGGGTATTTGACTTCACAAATAATTTTGCATCTTTGAGTTTTTATATCTCAGCATTGACTGCTTTTGCGAGATGGGCTGCAAGTTGGCGAGCTTTTTGTTTAACAGGTTTTTTGTTGGAATCAACATTTAACCTATATATTGCATGTAATATTGGGATTTATCCCTGGCATATCGGTGTAAGAAAAATCTTCTTATTCATCTTAAGAGTAGCAATAAGTTATTTTTTTACAATGGGGTCCAAGTTAGCCACATATTTTGGATCATCGTCAGACCCTAGATTGACCCTTTCACCCTTCTTAATGATTGGTGGGTGGGATGGTTGAATGATAGCCTCGCCCTTGTCGGCTTATAGGATCTCATTGACAGTGGGCTTAGATGAGCTCACGACTGTCTTGCTGGTTGCAGAGATCGCATTGACAGTGGGTTGAAGTGAGCTCGCAGCTCTCTTGGAGGTCTCCAACTTATTGAGAAGTGCAATGACCTCAGGTATTGCATGGCATCCGTGTTCCTCAATTTGGTTACCTCGTAATTCTTGGATGCCTCGGGGGCCAAGAAACTTGATGATAATTTGATGGAACAACTTTCATTTTGTGGATCCATTTCCTTCCCAAAATTGCATTGAATTGGGTAGGAACATCCAACACAAAGAATTTGCAGTGAAAAGTAACTTCGTCTTCATTTTCACCCTTTGTTTCTGTTTCAGTTGAATTGAATGCAAAAACGGTGAATTGTGGCTTGTGGAGGACTGAGTCTCTCATCTGCATTTGATTGAATGTCTTATTGAAAAGGACATCGCATGAGCTTTCTGGATCTATGAGCACTTTCTTGATGAGTCATCCACCAATGTTGATGTGGACCACCAGAGCGTCGTTATATGGGAGGTACACCTTTTTGAGGTCGAAATTAGAAAGATAAGGGTATTGTTTCCCTCGACCTATTTTACCACCTTTGACTTGTGAGTTAGTTGAAAGGTGTGGTGAATGTGATGAATCTTTTGCTTCTTGGAACGAGCTAACCATTCTGGAGGTCAAGTGTCTATAATCATGTTGATAGTTCCTTTGGGTTTGTTATCCTTATCTTCTGAAGTTTTTTGTTTTTTCTCATTGAGCTTGTTACGAAGGTTTGGCTCTTTGTCAGAGAGGAAATCATCGAGGTGACACTCTTCTTTTAGCTTATGGCAATGAGCTCTCAAGAGACGACAATCTTCTGTGAGATGATGTTGGCATTTGTGTAGCTTACAATAGGGGTTCCCTTCTATGGGTTTGAGGTCATGGACTCGAGGTTGAAAGTAAGGCTCATCTTTGATGATGTCATAAAGTTGGTTGTAGGAACACTTGAAGGGGTTTGAAAATTTAGAGTTTGGGGTCGACTTTGGTTTACCTTTGTAGTCGGACCTAGGTGTCTTGTGTTTGGCATAGGTAGGCTGTGTAGTTTGGACCGCAGCTACCCTTTCCTTTGATTTTGTGAAAGCTTCCTCTAGTGTTGCGGGGGAGTTTAGGGTGATATTTTCCCCTAATGTTGTGTTAGGGTTAACAACTGAGATGAAGGCCATGAGGCATGAGTTCTCATTTGGGCTTTCAGCTTGTATGCATTCCTTCTTGAACCTTGCCATGAATTTTTTTTTGTGGTTTCTGACTCGGCTTGTTTGAGTCGAAAAAGGGTAGTAACTTCGATTTTTCTTCGTTTGTTGTGAATGTATTGAGTGACAAAGAGGGATTCAAGTTGGTCATACGATGTGATAGATCTTTCTGGAAGTCGATGATACCAATCAATTGTGCTTCCATGGAGTGAAGGTTGAAACAGTCTGCAAAATATAGCTTTGTATTTTGGCCACAAGGCCATGCTGGTCTTGAATTGGAGGACGTGGTCCATGGGATCTCCACTTCTGTCGTAGGTAGTAAACTTTGGTGGCATGAAATTTTGGGGTGGTTCTTGTTGGAGGAGGTCTTTATGAAGGGGTTCTGTCTTGTAGCGCTAGGATTGTGGAGGCAACCTTTTGAACATTGCTTGCTTTGAGGGAATCTTGGTGGTTTTTGTTGAGTTTTTCAGAAAGTTGGAGTATACGATCATGAGTAGCTTGAAGATCGTCCATGGTGGGGGCGGTGGTATTGCTGGAAGTGGGTAAAACAGGGTTGTTGATGGTGGTGTTGACTTCCTCAGTGACAAGACCCTTTGTAGCAACTTCATTGAGTGGTGGTCAGTTGGTGGTGGCGGTGCTTCGTAGTTGAACATTCTCCGCCACCAACTTGTTGATTTGTTCTTGCTGGTCGAATATCTGCTTCTGGAGTTGCTCAAACTGGTCAGAGGTGACTATTGTCATGGTCGGTGTCTGGTTGTTATTCGTTCACGAATCAATCGGCGCCAATGTAAATATTAGGTAAAAGTAAGTCGGAGAAGATGATCATAAGTGGAAAGAAAGGGATTTTGGGTGACGAGTAGCTGAGCTATCCTTAGATAGTTGTCTACGTATCTGAGGTTGACCAAGTCCCAGAATCAAGCCTACGTAGTTCATTATTATAGGTGATGCGGGACAAAAAATAGCTCATTCATTGTCCAAGAGTGGGATCAATTAATGAGCGGATATTATGGTATTTAAAAAGATATCGTAACTGAAGAGAATCAAAACGTATGAAATTTGAATGAAGTCAATTGAGGTCGAGTGAAAAAAGGGTTCACGCCGAGTAAGGTCGAAATGAAAGAGAATTGAGGTCGGAGTATATTGAAAAGTGGTGAGCCCGAGTGAGGTCGAGAAAAAATAGGCTCACGTTGACTGTGGTCGGTAGAAGTATTGTTTTGTCGAGGTCATGTCTGGTAGCTCGAATGTATGGGTATATACACCTACCCTGATATTTTAACCATAGATCAAAATTCCGAATCCGGGCAAAATTTGGAGGATTGAAAACAGGATATTACCGCGACATTTGGAAGTCATGTGTCGGAAATTAGAAGGTTTTAGTTGATAAAAATCCGTGACTTTTCATGAAATTTCATAAATATCCTAAATATGTCGATAATACAGAAATGAATGTAATTTCATAAAATTAACTTTTGATACAATGGTCCAGACTTATCATGGTTCGCATCATCTACTGCTAATGAGATATTTTCCAATCTGAATGAAGAAAATAGAAGATTGAAAGATTAGCTAAGGAAAGTGGAATCTTCAAAGAAAGATTTGGAATTGGAATTACTTTCATCATCAATTCCACTTCAAATCTCAAACTTCTCAACAACAATAAATCACATGGAATTATATCTCAGTTGTCGATTGAAAAACATCCATTCCATTTTTTTCCTCCTCTATTATAATGTTATACATCTCCACATATACCGAAATTTATCGGTCTCTTTATTTTCTCTAATAAAAATAGAAAGAGAATTAATGAGAGAATGTGATTAAAAGGGATAAAGACGAATTAGCAAGAAAAGTGAAATAAAGAAAGGACAAAGAAAATGAAAGAAGTTTGACTTTGTTAAGAAATACTCCCTCCATCCCAAATTATAAGTTCATTATAGGAAATTCAACTTATGAAAGGAACATCATTTATTAGTTTGTCTGCTAACTAAATTTTCAACTTCATCCTTATTTAATATTAATTAGAATGATAAATTTGTACACATTTAATATGTAATATAAACAAAAGAGCAAAGATAATATAGGCAAAAAAACAAATTAACTTCTTCAAATATGATAAGTGACAGACCAAAAAAGACATAATGTATTTATAATTTGGGGCGAAGGGAGTAAAGGAGAATGAGACAAATGAGTTGGTGGGGGTACGTCTCGGTCGGGCGTAGAAGAGAAGTATTGGATTAGAGATAATGAAACTTGAGCTGGAGTGAGACTTTGGAACTGAGGTAATTATGCATTGAAATTTATTTATGATCCTTTGTAACTTAAGCGTTAAAAGATTGTGCTTGTCAGGTTATTGTGGGACCGACTCGTTAGACTTTTGGTTTATAAATATTTGTTATTTATTTGACGAATATTTATTTATCAAAAATTGGGGTGTAACATGCAATTTAAGGCCCATGCTTTGCATGGGCTAAATGACTAGTAATAAAAAATAGACTACTTAATTATATCTTTTAGGAAATTAGATCTTTTCAATAATTCTTTTTAGCTATAACAATAAATAAAAATAGATATAGATCACTCAATTCTCTTTGGTAGATGTAGCTAGTGATGTCTTCAATATTGCATGGTTATTTTAGGTCTTAAAGTATGAATGAACTATCTTATTCTGCACCCACTAAACATGATGTAGTACCCATAGTACAAAATGTCGATATATTCTAATCTATCGAATTTCGGAAAAAAAATGATATATCCGGATATATCGAAATATATCCTCGATATATTACATAACATATATCGATCACATTAATAACTTTTTTAGAAAATATTTGTTAGAAAACTCTTCTGTTGCAGATCTAATTAGATTTGCAGATCCAATCTATGGCATATCCCTTTGAAAATCCATGTATATGTAGGAAAGAAGGATTCCTATCTAATTTTGAAGGAGATTGTATTCCCAAATCAGAGTTTTAGATCTTAATTTATCACATTAAAAAAAAAGATCTTATCTAACAGATCTCATTCCTTATTGTATTTTGATAGATAAGTAAATTTCTCTTTTCTTGTTTAGAGAGAGATATTCATAATTTGTGAAAGATCTTATTTCAATTAGCTATCAATCTTCAATAACTAAACATCTTGTGTATCTTGTTATTGTTGTTATTGTTGTTATTCTTACCTTCTTATTGTTTCTGTTTTCCTTATATATCAGATTTGTGTACAGTAGATTGTGATAGAGAAAATGTAGGAAGAAGGTAAGAGACAAAGAGCATACTAGACTGTGATAAAGATCATAATATGTAAGGTATAAGGTTTCTCAATCCGATCACGCTCAAAGAGATAGAGAGATAGAGAGAGAGAGAGGCCACACGATTTAAAATATTTCTCTGTACAAATCCAAATATAAAGGTAAGAAAAATTTACAAATATCGTAAAATATCAAGAAATATCTTAATTTGTTGCGATCTATCGTAATCTATCAGACGATATATTACCGATACTTCAACGTTGATATATCTACAATATATCGTATCGTTTTTTCGTATCGTTTTTATCCAAAACTGATAGATATCGTGATAAATCGTGATATTTTGTACTATGGTAGTACCAACTAAAGAAATAGTGTCTTCAAAACTATTGATAGTGGGGGCCATAAAACGTTTTGCATTTTTTTGTGTTGATTGACAATGGTCTACGTATGTATAACCTGCATTCCCATATTTTCAAATTCATCCTCTTATTATCTAAAATGGCATGTTGGAACAAACCTATAACCAAATATTGTTTCACTCAAAGTGGTAATAGGACAGAGATTATGCTCAAAGCTTATTGTGCAGTTGTGGATAAAATGATGAAACTCTCACATCATTTAGTGTTAGGGATTATGTGCATTATATATAATAATATATTAAGATAGAGGGTGGGAATTTTCCATTGCTTAGGGACAAATTAATATACTATGTTGTTTATTTTGATGGTTTTCGACTTTTCGTCCTTCGTATTTATAGGTTTTCGACAATTTCAAGTTAGCCTAGCAAAAGTAGTTCCTTTTCTCTCAATTTCTATTTCTTATGGAATAAGGAAACCCGTTTTAAGGCGATGTAGGGGTACTACATACAACATACATGTGGCACCATCTCTACCGTTCATCATGGTGCCATGTGTCAACATCTAATGTGCTCTCTCTTGATGTCACAAGTTACAAAGTTAAAGCCAATTACTACAAAGATATTCTCTCATTATTACCCTAGTAAATGCTAAGAATGGAGTTACATTGTAGCCTATAAATATGAAGGCAAACTACTCATTCTAGGCATGTTCTCATCTCTTCTCACATGGTCTGATAGCCTAATGCTCCCAACACGACCTCATGGTGAAGTCTCATGATCAACGACCTCCCCAATCTCTCATGATGAGACCTCACCTCTCAGGTCTCATCTCTCTCGAGCTCTCCTCATAATCGAGCTCCCATTTTGTAGCACCACCACTACTATAATAAATCATTCTCTCTCTCCGTGGATGTAGGCACAATCGCCGAACCACGTAAACAATGGTGTCATGTATTTTCTACTTTATTATTGTTCATATCATTTACAGATCATCATTCATTAATGTATTGACCAACCTCACAAAAATGGTTAACACATTTGGCGCCGACTACAGGGACTTGGGATTTTCTCAAGCGAATTCCACCCACCAACCCCACCATTACACCATTGTTGTAAGGCTCTCAAAGTGGTGATTTCAAGTTCAAGAAATTCTATTTGGCAGAATGGCAATCACAATTTCCAAATTGGGGGTTTTATTTTGGTTACCATTACTGTATGTGAAACTCGACGAAAGCAAGATAAGTATCAATTCACTATGATCTTACTGTTCATTCTATTTTGTCTCATACAAATTGATTATTATATGCATCTATGTAACATATATTCTCATAACTCGATCATGATTATATATATCAGTTACATTCTTAATGGCCACATGTTCAGGTCTTGCAGAGACCTCCTCACATATTCAGGTCCCTAAGCCAACGACCTCTCAGGTCCCTAAACCAAAGACCTCTCAGGTCCCTAAGCCAACGACCTCTCAGGTCCCTAAGCCAACGACCTCTCAGGTCCTTCATACCAGGTCCTTCATGCCAGGTCCCTCATACCAGGTCCTTTATGCCAGGTCTCATCGCGACCTCCCCAGGTCCTTAATAACGACCTCTTCAAATTACAGGTCCTTCAACGACCCCAACAATATTTATGCCATACAGGGGGCTATTCTCACTTTATCTAATCAAATTAACTTATTAGCACAATTAACTTTTAATGAAATTTTTTGTAGCTCTCTCTATGTGCAGGTCACATGAACACGACCTCACTCCCATGAGCTATTTTTGCACAAATGTGCCACATTGCTTTCACTGAACTCTTTACAAGTGAAATGCTTGATATACAATACGGCCACCCTCATTGACTAGTGAGTCACTCGTATGCGGGACGACCTCAAACACAATTCTCTAGCCACACGCCTGGTCGAACGCATTCACTCTCAACGCAATGCAGACCCACAAAGGCCACATGCCCGAGAATTGTCAAACAGGTCTCCACGCTGCGACCATTCACTAGATCGGCCACCAAAAGGTTCCAAGTAACTCTCAAAGCACTTGGTCAACCAATGCTCTTTCTCAAACGAGCTACATTTGCACTCCAAAGTGCCACATCTATCGAAGTGTCCAGTCACAAGGCGACAAAGATAGTACATACAAGTCATAAGGAAGACGTACAATTCCATGTAAGTCTTTTATTGAATTTTATAATGTTTCACATGCTAACATTATCAGGTCTATGCAATTCGATCACACAAACGCAACAACCCATGCATACAAGAAGACCCACTTCAGTACGACCTGCTTGCAGCTGTCCATCTCGTCTACATGCCTTCTGAACGAGCTACCAGGTCTCCCTGGAAGTAACTAGCTCGCTATACACAAAGTCATGATCGAGTTGCAATTACCACAAGGGACCTTCGTCGCGTCCTGCAAATCTCAATGATCAAGCTCATCAAAATTTGGGGCGGATCGACTTCATTAAAGAACCCCATATTTCATTCATCTTGGGGGCTGGATCGGTTCGATTACTTCTTTTCAGCCCAAACTCCGTTCAACCTAAAAAGAAGGGGCTTATGTAGGGGTACTACATACAACATACATGTGGCACCATCTCTACCGTTCATCATGGTGCCATGTGTCAACATCTAATGTGCTCTCTCTTGATGTCACAAGTTACAAAGTTAAAGCCAATTACTACAAAGATATTCTCTCATTATTACCCTAGTAAATGCTAAGAATGGAGTTACATTGTAGCCTATAAATATGAAGGCAAAGTACTCATTCTAGGCATGTTCTCATCTCTTCTCACATGGTCTGATAGCCTAATGCTCCCAACACGACCTCATGGTGAAGTCTCATGATCAACGACCTACCCAATCTCTCATGATGAGACCTCACCACCTCACCTCTCAGGTCTCATCTCTCTCGAGCTCTCCTCATAATCGAGCTCCCATTTTGTAGCACCACCACTACTATAATAAAGATCATTCTCTCTCTCCGTGGATGTAGGCACAATCGCCGAACCACGTAAACAATGGTGTCATGTATTTTCTACTTTATTATTGTTCATATCATTTACAGATCATCATTCATTAATGTATTGACCAACCTCACAAAAATGGTTAATACAGGCGACAAGGAAAATAACTCTTAATTTCATAAATAGGATACACTTGTATCAACTCTCACAATAAAGAATTAATAAGAAATCAAGAGAGATTTAGATTGATCGAATGGAAAATTTTATCTTGTTATTTGTAATCATCGTAGAGATACATCTCACCTCTACATGTAGAGAGATGAAATTTAATTGTGAAGGTGTTGGGTAAGTAAATTAGTTTATTGCATTTGTATATAATATATTGCATGTTTCTAATTTTCTTCACTACTATGACTCCAATCAAACTCCATCTCTGAACCTTTTATCTCAGCAGATCTTGTGTACGCAGTTGATATATGTGGAATGATACTATTGATTGAGACAAATGAAGGGTACATTTCGAATGTCAAAATAATGATAAATCCATCACTCGAACATAAAGATGAACTCTTTGTTTTGATTACCGTAGAACAAAACCAAAACCCAATTTCTTGATTTCTTCCACTTGAATTGAATAATAATTGTTTTATATCTTCTTTCCGTTCACTCTATCAAAATTTGAGTATTATACACAACTTGCAATTTTGGTTAAAGCAAAATCGGAACATTTATTCTGTATGTTTGATAAATCTACAAGGAATTCACTCATTCAATGGGCAACTAATACATTGGAAAATAAACCTATTCTGAATTGTCATCACTAATCGGCCACTATATTGTTGATTTATTGGTGCATGAATTACCATCATTAATCCACTATTTGGTGTTGAATGTGTTGTATGATGACCTTATTTGGTTTTTTACTTTACCAATTCAACTTAGACATCCACTTTTATTTTAAAAGTTCTACCGGTGACCCCCGCGTTTTTTGAAGAAAAACATTTTTTCTTAACCATGTGTATTAACAATTGAGAGAGAAGAGGAAGATTAAGTGTAGTAAGTTTAAACATTAAACCCTTTAAGAGAAGATAATGGAGGGATATGGTTATTAGCATTTTTTGTTGCGATTCGAAATTTACCCTTAGTTTTAGTTAATCCTATTGATCCACGTGGATTTGATTTGATCCATTAGATTTCCTGAGATAAAAGGTTTAGATATGGAGTGTGATTGGAGTCATTCTAACGGACTCCAAGGGAATAACTTACTGACTCCAAGCTCCCCATAAATGATGCAACCCATACACAATGGGTCATAGCGGGTAATGTGGATGCATGCGAATCTAGTAGTCATAATCCTACCCAAAGAAACATCCAGGTGAGCATCGTCCACTAGCGAGTTTCTTGACGAGATTTATGATTTTGTTTTTGTTTATTACAAGTCATTTGAACCGTGCATTGCATGGATAATATTATGATATATATATGTTGGAGTTGATTTTTAATTTTTTTTTCGTTACATTAAAATAAATTTTGATAAATGGTTTTGTGTTATTATGTTTGTATTAAATTATTTTATATAGTTGTTGATTTAGTCTGGACCAGGGTCTTAGTGTAGTTCACATCTGTAGTTTTAAGCTTGTAGATACCTTATCAAGATAATATAAAAAAAAATGTTATCAAGGGAAAGAAAAATGCAGGGAAAAAAAAAACGGACCCATTTAAGGTGTGGAAATATAAGATTGGACCAGTTAGGGAACTAATGGTAAAATAGGCCCAACCGCTGATTTCCGTGTCTTATGGACTAGTTTACCCTTCGACTGATGCAAAGACTTGTTTGCATATCATAAACATATAAACATACTTATTTATATCAGTCACAATACAAATATAAAATGCAAAGACTTGTTTGCATACTTGCAAACAACAACATAAACCATAAACATTAAATGCAAAGAATTGTTTGCATACTCGAAACGATGACATAAACATTAAATGCAAAGAATTGTTTGCATAAACTAGAAGGGTATTATTGGTAGTGAAAGGGCCGTTTTTACAATATCAACGTTAAATAGGTCTTTTCTTATTTTACAAATGCTTAATGAGGGCTTTTCTTATAAACCGGGCCTTAGTTGGGCCAATTGTGTTTTATAGGTGCTTAAGGAGGGCCTAGAACCACTTCCATGAAGAAAAATGTTAGTGATATATTATTATAAAATAATATGTGAAGTTTATTAATGAATTTTATGAAGTATCAATAATATATGTTCATATATTAAAAACCATAAGTCACAAATTTTTTAAAATAGAATATCAATTTTTTAAATTGGAGTTTGCTAAATTAAACTGCATTTCTTAAAAATGAGAGTGTGAAGTTATACTTTTATAGGAAGTTAATATTTTGAAGAGCGTTTTGTTGTATATTATTGAATTTGAGACTCATTATAAATATTATAATTAATTAAACTTAAGATCTAAATGTGAATAACAATAATACTTGATTTGTTATATAACTTACGAAAACGATGAGTTCTTTATAATTAGATGATGAGAAAAATACTAATATAGATATTTACCAACTGAATTGCAATGCTTGTATTTATGCTATAATTTTATGTTGTTTTGGATAGAGTAAAACCGTACCATTATTCTTATGAATTGAGCTATCAATTTCATGATATTTTGGAGTGTTTTGAATTGCAATTATTAACGCCTTCTACATGCGAAGTTTACCTTAATTACAATAAACCTACTAAAAAGGAAAATAACATTGTCTTGACTCTCGAAAAATAGTTGAAAGCCAAGATAGATTTTCACCAACTCTGTTGAGTTAATCTACTACTCTTTTGTTATCAATTTCGAGGTCCAGATGTGTCACATTTATGGCAAGTGACCATAGAACAACTTCTAACACTCCTCTTGATTCTGATTCACCTGTTGAACCTAAGGAATGGGAGCAATTTCCTACAGTTGAAAAAATACCATCTGCAGTCCTCAAAATGTATCCTATGCATATTCTTTCATATGCACATGTAAATTTGATGTCTACATTGAGCTTAAGGAAGTTTTTCTTTGGAGGGATCCAAATTCCTACATCATGTTGAACTTATAACATTATATTTTGCTTTATTATTAGTTTAAATTATTCACTTAGGAAAATTAAATAGTCATTATATTTAAATTGAATAAAGATGTTCGGAGAACATTGTATTTCAACAAATAAAATATGGAAAAATATCTAAATAAAATTACACGGAATACTCACATGATTTGCATTGCTAAATTAAATTATTAATATATAATATTTTGAAGAGAGAATAATGGAATTCAAATTCATGTAAATTGGGTTATCAAAAATATAACGTTTGGAATGAGTAAAGTTAAATTATAATTCATACGAATTTTGTTATTTTGGTAAGAGAAGTTTTTTCCTAGATAGATTTAACACCTGTAAATTTTTGAGACTCATTAGAAATATATGTAAACATGTTATTTTGGAGATAGCAAATTTTTTTTTGTAAATTTGACACCATATACAAACTTTTGAGACTCGTTTTGAATAAATATTTATGCTAATTTGTATTGAGCTAGATAGATTTGACAAATGTTAGAAACTTTTGAGACTTGTTGAATGTTGCACAAGACCAGACATGGCTCACGCTGTAAATATCCTAAGTCGTTACACGAGTAATCCAGGGAAGAATCACTGGAAGGCAATAACTAGGGTATTGAACTATTTGAAATATACCTCAAGTTATAATCTGCATTACACTAGATATCCCCCAGTAGTGGAAGGATACTGTGATGCTAATTAGATATCAGATACTAAGAACTCAAAAGCCACGAGTGGCTATGTTTTTACTCTGGGTGGTGCAGCGATATCTTGGAAATCCTCTAAGCAAACATGCATTGCTAGATCCACTATGGAGGCTGAATTCATTGCTTTAGATAAAGCGGGAGAAGAAGAAGAATGGCTTCGAAATTTCTTAGAGGATATCCCCATGTGGGAACAACCAGTGCCAGCTATTCGTATAAACTGCGATAGTCAATCTGCTATAGGCAGGGCACTGAGTAGTATGTATAACGGTAAGTCTCGACACATCAGATGAAGACATAAAACCGTTAGGAAACTGGTCTCAACTGGATTAATCTTTATAGAGTATATTAAGTCGACAGAAAACCTAGCGGATCCATTTACTAAAGGTTTGGCCCGAGAGCAAGTTCAAACATCATCGAGAGGAATGGGTGTAAAACCTAAGACGAAAGAGTAGGCCTGATGGCAACCCTACCTAGTTGACTGGAGATCCCAAGATCTAGGTTCAAAGGGACAACCGAATCTCGCATGACTCGACGATAACACTGTGAGAGTAAACATCTCTTATCCATTCCTATGATGATGAGACCAGTGCTGCCTGCATTGATGGACTAGGATAAGCTTTTGCTTTTAATGATTCCCATAGCTTCTAAAACAAGTGGAGTATAGCAGGGTACTCTTCATGGGCAATCACCTTATGAGTGAGAAAAATGGGTCGTTTTCTGTGAGAATGTTGAAGGTTGCATTCTTTAAGACCACTTAACAATAGAACCAAGTTTTTTGAGGAAGGGAAACTGTGTGGTAGCCATTGTATTGGTTTACACAAATGGCTGAACATTTCAAGACATCATGTTCACTGATTAGCCAGTAAATCCGATGGTTATCCACTAGGGTAGGTTCAAGGCTGAAAAATTGCTACCTATACCGATGCAGCTACTTTCCGCTTGTACTCTCTCAGTTGCATTGCATTTGCATAAATCCATAATTTCTATTCATGCGGAGGATTGTTGGAAACAGTTTGAACAGATTCTGTCAGAAATCTGACAGAAATCTGACATGGTCTTTGGCTGGACATTTTGATATGTTCTAGAGCTTCATTGAGTGAGATCTTGGTACGTATGGAATCCTCGTTCTGAGTAGATGCTCGCAGAGTATTCATATGTCTAAAACTGTTCCATATTGAATGAGAAATTGGTGTCCCAAGTTCCAAACAACTTGAGACAAAGCAAGGAAAATGTGATAGTCCCACATTTGACCCATGTAGATAAGGTTTTGTCTAGAAAAACCCCTCATGTACAATAAGGGTGTGGCCCTTGGGGTTACAATGTTTTCGCGCGTTGGGCGTAACCTTACATGGGCTTGGGCCTGGAAAACACACACACGCGCGTCGTCCGTTCGTCTGACCGACCCGGCTCGGCTCGGCTCGGCTCGGTCTCGGACTTGGGCTTGGATCTTGGTGATCCAACATAATCTTTTTGGTAGAAAGGTTCAT
The DNA here is from genome assembly GCA_023053565.1 of Aquilegia eximia. Lineage (NCBI taxonomy): Eukaryota > Viridiplantae > Streptophyta > Magnoliopsida > Ranunculales > Ranunculaceae > Aquilegia > Aquilegia eximia. Next base: position 78,992 of record JALIGU010000079.1, on the reverse strand, counting down.
TGGAATAAATCCCAATAGGTGCATATCTATTCTGAACTGGTTCAGCCCAAATAGGTGCAACCTTTCATAAAACTGTTTCGGGCCCAAAAGTTGTGTCCCTTGATGAAACTGTTTCAAGCCCAAAGTGTCTGTTCAGCCTAAATGGGTGTGTCTGTTCATAGAACTGGTTCGACCCATTAGGTGTGTCTGTTCAATGAACTGTTTCGGCCCAAGTGTCTGTTCACTTAGTTTTCTCTTGCTATAAATACCTTGCCAGTGTCTGCATTGTTCATTCATACGAAAAACCTCATATTCATTATCATTCATTGTCCGTGTGTCCTTGAGAGAGTTACATCACTGAACTGGTTCACCGTCTTCGTTTTGTTTGAAGTGCTGCTACACGACGAAGGTATTGATCGTTGTATCCTAGGAGACAGTTTGCACTACACCCATACAACACCTGTTGGGGTAAACTATGTCTTAAGGACAGAGATTTTCTCGACTCGATCACATCATACTGTCCTTAGTTATTGTTTTGGTTTGCATACTTTATTTATTCTGTTTTCACTTAGAATTATACTTGTGCATTACTAACATATTGCCCAACATTCTTAAGACATATTGCCCAACTTCCAAATGGATGTTCAAAAAGAAGATGAGAACAGATGGTTCAATAGACAAATACAAGGCCAGACTTGTAGTCAAAGGTTACAGGCAGAAACAAGGCTTGGATTTCTTTGACACTTACTCTCCAGTAACGAGAATAACGTCTATTCGAACGTTTCTTGCGATTGCTGCTATACACAACCTTGAAATACATCAAATGGATGTAAAAACCGCTTTCCTAAATGGCGATTTAGAGGAAGAAATCTATATGCAACAACCTGAAGGTTTTGCTGCTCCTGGACAGGAGAATAAGGTGTGTAGACTTGTAAAATCATTATATGGTTTAAAACAAGCCCCGAAGCAATGGCATGAAAAATTTGATAATGTAATATTGTCAAGTGGTTTCAAAATAAACGAATGTGACAAATGTGTTTACACTAAGTCCACTCAAACTGGATATGCTATTGTATGTCTCTATGTAGATGACATGCTGATTTTTGGTAGCAATAATGACATCATTAATGCTACTAAGAACATGCTTCACAGTAAGTTTGATATGAAGGATATGGAAATTGGTGATGTTAAAATAGGGATTAAAATCACTAGAACATCAGATGGAATCGCACTATCGCAATCCCACTACATTGAGAAGGTTCTTGAAAAGTTCAAGAAACACTCTACTGGAATTGCCAAAACTCCAGAAGATCCCAATCTTCATTTAACTAAGAATACTGGGGCTAGCATATCACAAATAGAATATGCTCGTGTCATTGGCAGTTTGATGTATATCACAAATTGCACAAGACCAGACATGGCTCACGCTGTAAATGTCCTAAGTCGTTACACGAGTAATCCAGGGAAGAATCACTGGAAGGCAATAACTAGGGTATTGAACTATTTGAAATATACCTCAAGTTATAATCTGCATTACACTAGATATCCCCCAGTAGTGGAAGGATACTGTGATGCTAATTAGATATCAGATACTAAGAACTCAAAAGCCACGAGTGGCTATGTTTTTACTCTGGGTGGTGCAGCGATATCTTGGAAATCCTCTAAGCAAACATGCATTGCTAGATCCACTATGGAGGCTGAATTCATTGCTTTAGATAAAGCGGGAGAAGAAGCAGAATGGCTTCGAAATTTCTTAGAGGATATCCCCATGTGGGAACAACCAGTGCCAGCTATTCGTATAAACTGCGATAGTCAATCTGCTATAGGCAGGGTACTGAGTAGTATGTATAACGGTAAGTCTCGACACATCAGATGAAGACATAAAACCGTTAGGAAACTGGTCTCAACTGGATTAATCTTTATAGAGTATATTAAGTCGACTGAAAACCTAGCGGATCCATTTACTAAAGGTTTGGCCCGAGAGCAAGTTCAAACATCATCGAGAGGAATGGGTGTAAAACCTAAGACGAAAGAGTATGCCTGATGGCAACCCTACCTAGTTGACTGGAGATCCCAAGATCTAGGTTCAAAGGGACAACCGAATCTCGCATGACTCGACGATAGCACTGTGAGAGTAAACATCTCTTATCCATTCCTATGATGATGAGACCAGTGCTGCCTGCATTGATGGACTAGGATAAGCTTTTGCTTTTAATGATTCCCATAGCTTCTAAAACAAGTGGAGTATAGCAGAATACTCTTCATGGGCAATCACCTTATGAGTGAGAAAAATGGGTCGTTTTCTGTGAGAATGTTGAAGGTTGCATTCTTTAAGACCACTTAACCATAGAACCAAGTTTTTTGAGGAAGGGAAACTGTGTGGTAGCCATTGTATTGGTTTACACAAATGGCTGAACAGTTCAAGACATCATGTTCACCGATTAGCCAGTAAATCCGATGGTTATCCACTAGGGTAGGTTCAAGGCTGAAAAATTGCTACCTATACCGATGCAGCTACTTTCCGCTTGTACTCTCTCAGTTGCATTGCATTTGCATAAATCCATAATTTCCATTCATGCGGAGGATTGTTGGAAACAGTTTGAACAGATTCTGTCAGAAATCTGACAGAAATCTGACAAGGTCTTTGGCTGGACATTTTGATATGTTCTAGAGCTTCGTTGAGTGAGATCTTGGTACGTATGGAATCCTCGTTCTGAGTAGATGCTCGCAGAGTATTCATATGTCTAAAAATGTTCCATATTGAATGAGAAATTGGTGTCCCAAGTTCCAAACAAATTGAGACAAAGCAAGGAAAATGTGATAGTCCCACATTTGACCCATGTAGATAAGGTTTTGTCTAGAAAAACCCCTCATGTACAATAAGGGTGTGATCCTTGGGGTTACAATGTTTTCGCGCGTTGGGCGTAACCTTACATGGGCTTGGGCCTGGAAAACACACACACGCGCGTCGTCCGTTCGTCTGACCGACCCGGCTCGGCTCGGCTCGGTCTCGGACTTGGGCTTGGATCTTGGTGATCCAACATAATCTTTTTGGTAGAAAGGTTCATTGGAATAAATCCCAATAGGTGCATATCTATTCTGAACTGGTTCAGCCCAAATAGGTGCAACCTTTCATAAAACTGTTTCGGGCCCAAAAGTTGTGTCCCTTGATGAAACTGTTTCAAGCCCAAAGTGTCTGGTCATAGAACTGGTTCGACCCATTAGGTGTGTCTGTTCAATGAACTGTTTCAGCCCAAGTGTCTGTTTACTTAGTTTTCTCTTGCTATAAATACCTTGTCAGTGTCTGCATTGTTCATTCATTCGAAAAACCTCATATTCATTATCATTCATTGTCCGTGTGTCCTTGAGAGAGTTACATCACTGAACTGGTTCGCCGTCTTCGTTTTGTTTGAAGTGCTGCTACACGACGAAGGTATTGATCATTGTATCCTGGGAGACAATTTGCACTACACCCATACAGCACCTGTTGGGGCAAATTATGTCTTAAGGACAGAGATTTTCTCGACTCGATCACATCATACTGTCCTTAGTTATTGTTCTGGTTTGCATACTTTATTTATTCTGTTTTCACTTAGAATTATACTTGTGCATTACTAACATATTGCCCAACATTGAACAATATATATGTATGCTATTTTTGAGTGAGAGTTTTTTAGATAAATTTGAGTATTTGACCCCCCTTACAATTTATTTTTTTAATTAAAAAATATGTTAGTTTAAAGGGAAAAGATTTATTCCAGACAGATTTGACACCGGTTACAAAATTTTGAAAATTATTTAAGAATATTAGTTGGTTGATAATAAATAACTTGGGTTAAATTTTGATGAAAAATTACTTTGCTATTAGCCCGATATATTACTATTAAGAAGTTTTTTTTTTTTTTTTGATTGGTAGGCGGGGTTGAGGGGTGCTACAACTGTTAACGTGTTTCGAACCCACAACCTCTCCACTTTTGTGAGGGAGGGGTGCTACCATTGAGCCACAAGCCCATTCGCTACTATTAAGAAGTTGGCAATAGTATCTTATATATTTCATATTATGATTAAAAGTCATAAAATTTGCCTATGATTTTGTAGTTACCATCCAACAATGCTTGAAGAAGTGTTTAGTCTTCCATTAAAAATTATGATATAGGTGATTCTTTTTAATTATAAGTGTAGTAAAATTGAGTAGTAATTATTGAAATACCAGTGATGAAAAATATATGTAAACATGTTATTTTGAAGATAAAAGATTTGTTTTAGATATATTTGACACCATTTATAAGCTTTTGAGGCTCGTTTTGAATAAATATTTATGTTAATTTGTAGAGAAAAGTTTTCTGTAGATAGATTTGACACTCATTACAACCTTTTGAGACTCATTAAAAACATATATATGTTTGCTATTTTGGAGAGAAAGGTTTCTGACGGAAAGGTTTCTTGCAAATTTTCCTTTTAGGAAACTGATCATTCAAAACAAATTGTTGTTTGAAAATTATTTGATTAGAACTATTGTAGACAGATTTCTGACGAAAAGGTTTTTTGGAGATTTTCCTTTGGGAAATAATATTTTTAATACTAGGTGATAAAACACTTATAGTATTATCAAATTGATTAGGATATTGTCCTATTTCATTATTCTCAGTTAATTCTGAAATAATAGTTTCTTTACTAGAAGAAATGAAAGTGCCATCATGGGTGACATCATAAGTGACATCATGAGTGTCCTCATGAGGGACATCATGCTTATCCTTTAGACTGTCGTTAATATCACTGTCAATTTTCCTAGAAGAAACAAGAATGATATTATCATGTTTATTGTTGATATAATTATCAACTTTTCTAGAAGAAATAAGAATGATCTCATCCTTATCTTCTAGGCTGACGTTAATATCACTGTCAGTTTTCTCAAGAATGACATCATGTTCATTCTCTGGTCTGACGTTGATATTACTGTCAACGTTTCTAGAAGAAACGAGAATGGTATCATTATTATCCTCTAGGGTGACATTAATACCACTGTCAGTATTCGTAAGAATGACATCATGCTCATCCTCTGGTCTGACGTTGATATTACTGTCTCCAATATTCTCAATTTTGATAATTTTACTGTCAATTAGTTGTAAATCTGGAATAACCTTAATAAACTTTGTCTCTTCTGAGATTGGTTGTTTGAGAACAACTGATTCCAGAATAATAGATTCATCTTTAGGGGAGATCGATTGCTTGGGTACAGTCGATTTCTGAATAGGTTCATCTATTACAGGAGACTTAGTAGGAAGATTATCAGGTTTAGAACTTTTATTAACAGTATTGGTCCAATAAATAATATAGCTTTTAGCTACATATGATTCTAGAATATTACCCATTTCTTGCACATATTGTGCAAATGGAATAATAAATCTAATCTCATCTAAATGCTTATAATAATTTGTTTTAATAAACGCATGTTGAGCTTCATTATAATTTTCCCAATACCATTTTCGAAAGTCATCATACTTTGAACTATTCCATTCATTATTGATGGCCACTCGATCAACGATAAATTCCTTGGTTAGGTCTATTGAATACCAAGTAGTATTTTTAAGTCTCTCCCTATAAGGGATTGCCAAAGGATTAAAGTATCTATCATTTTGATTCATTATAAAATATTTAAATAACAAAAACTAGATATGCCAGATAACACGAAAGATAAAGTGTCAATAAGTTGTTAGGGATCATGTAGATCTTTACTCAAAAGTAATTATCCTGATATAAAACATAAAAGATTAAAATTTCAGATCATTAATCATGATTAATACTGACAGTCAGCGATTTAAGTCACGACTAAAACTATTTCATATCTTAATTTATGATAAATATCAATAGTCAACGATTTATGTCACAGCAAATAATAATCTCATATCCAAAATTATGATGAACTTCAACAGTCAACGAATAAAATCCCTAAAGGCCTAACGGCCATCTGCCTGCGGCTAAACGGGAAACAACGCGACGAAGTCTATGTTCATCATAACTCAGAACACTTAACTATTACAGCTGGAGACTACAAGTAGTCCAACGCGACAGAGTTGATAATAACCATAAATCAAATACAAAACAATTATTAGTCGGAGACTACAGAGTAGTCCAACGCGACGATGTCAAAAGACTAATCATAAATCTCTTTTAAGAGAATAGATAATATTACTAACAAGATTTTAAGCAATAGAGGTCGATTTACACATAAGTGCTTAGACCCTCATCACCGCTGCTGTCAGAGGCCACCAGTAGCAGCTTGACAATCCATTCCCCTTACAAAAGGGTTGCAGTGCTCCAAAGGAGTTGCTATGTTCCTTTATTAGGAATATTCTCCATATCTTAATGAAGAACTGAAACAGTATCATCGTTCTTATCTCGAATAATTACTGTTGGTCAAGCCACTACATGTTCCCCAACAGTAATTTACGCTGACATGGCGCTGATACCAAAATTAAAGCAGGATTATAAATAGTAAAATTAAACTAAAACAAACAGCGAAAATTACAGAAATCTAAAACATAAATTAAAGAACAGAAAATAAAGAAAGAAAAGTAAAGAAGAGGAAGAAGAAGAAGAAGAAAATACTGCAACAGAATTCCATGACCCACATATCATTCCAAATTCTCTGGTTTATTAACCATTTATTTTCCCTTTAAAACATCAACAGAATTCCGTTTTTACTATCTTTCTGGTATTATGATTCCCGCGAATCAATGGGACAAAGAAAACAGACAATATATCTACTCAATTCAATATTCACAGGTCAATATATCTGCTCAATTATCAGACTCCGAGACAGAAGATGTAGTCCACATAACAGGTTACTCTACCGACGATAAGGGGCCTACTATTCAAATGGAGTGCACACATCACATAATGCTCGCCGACTATGGGGTCCACAACACCCACGAGACAACAGGTTACTCTACCAACAACAACGTGCCGACTATTCACTGGGGCCTACCCACTTACAATTGGGGCCCATATATCATCACAAGATGCCCAATGGGGTCCACTAAGAAGATGCTCAATGGAGCCCACACATCACAAAGTGCCAATGGGGTCCACAATCCACTAAGAAGATGCTCAATGGGGCCACACATCACAAAGTGCCAATGGGACCCACCCACTAGAAAGATGCTCAATGGGGCCCAATTTCCACTCACAATTTGCCTATATAATGAGGCATTTGCAACAAAGGAGGAACAAGCTTCGAATGCGCTCATAAGCATTCAACAACATTCGACAGCAAGCCTTCTCCCTTCTTCTCTCTTCTTCCCCCCTTTTCTCTACTTGTAAACTTTTCTTGTAACCTTTCCCTTTTCTTTTTCAACTTGTAAACAGTTTTAGTTCTTCGTTAAGAAATGGAGAATAGTTCTAAGGGGGAACGAGAGCAACTCCTCTGGAGTACTGCAACCCTTTTATACGGGGAATCAATTGTCAACCTGCTACCGGTAGCCTCTGACAGTAGCAGTAATGAGGGTCTGAGCACTCACGTGTAAATCGACCTCTATTGCTTAAGACCTTGTTAGAATATTATCCATACTCTTGATGAGATTTATGATTAGTCGTTTGACATCGTCGCGTTGGACTACTTGTAGTCTCCGACTAATAATTATTTTATGTTTAATTTATGATTAATCTCAACTCCGTCGCGTTGGACTACTTGTAGTCTCCGGCTGTAATAGTTAAGTATTCTGGTCTATGATGAATGAAGATTTAGCTACGTGGTGACTACCCGTTTAGCCGCAGGCAGGTGGTCGTTAGGCGTTTAGGGACATTTGTCCGTAATTCGTAGTATTTGGAGTTCATCATAGATCTGGATATGAAATTATTATTAAGCTGTGACATAAATCGTTGACTATTGGAATTGATCATAAAGTGAGATATATGATAGTTGTTACTTGTGACTTAAATCGCTGACTGTCAGTATTAATCATGGATAATGATCTAGAACTGTAAGTTTAATGTTCTCTTATCAGAAAAATTATTATTGTGTTAAGAACTGCATGATCCCTAACACCTTATTGACACTTTATCTTTCGTGTTATCCGGTTTTATTTAAGTTTTATAAAATTAGATTATTTGAAAATGTCTCAAAATGATAGATATTTTGATTGTTTGGAAACCTCTAATATGGAGAAAATAAATAAAACTACTTTTGGTAGGATTTCTTCTATTAATATAATAGAATCAATCAATGAATTTAAAATGGATAAAATAGACATTAATAATGAATTTAAAAGTTCTAAAAATGATGCTTTTAGAAAATGGTATTGGGAACATTGTAATAAAGCCCAACATGAATTTATTAAAGAAAAATATTATAAATATTTAGATGAGACTAGAAGTATTATTCCTTTCGCACAATATGCGTTAATATGGAGTAAAACTATAGAATCATCTGTATTCAAAGAATTTTTCAAATCTGATCAAATGACTGCTGATAAGAGTTCTAAATCTGATCACCTTTCCACCCAGTCTCCTAAATTAATAGATGAATCTGTTATTTTGATATCGGATGTTCCCAAACAACCGATCTCAAGAGAGACAAAGTTAACTAAGGTTATTTAAGATTTACAACCAATCGACAGTAAACTTATCAATATTGATAATATGGTTAATAAACCAAATATTACGATTAATAAACTTGAATCGGATAAAATCTATTCTTTTCCTGGGGAAAAATTAGATTTAGATAACAATGATTTAAGACAAAATCAATTAACCAAGATTTTGACTAATAATAAAATTATTGAATTATCACAAGATATTAATACTATATCTGATAAGATTGAGAATACTGGAGACAGTAATATCAACGTCAGACCAGAGAATGAACATGATGTCATTCTTGAGAAAACTGACAGTGGTATTAATGTCACCCTAGAGAATAGAAATGATGTCACTCTCGTCTCTTCTAGAAACGTTGACAGTAATATCAACGTCAGACCAGAGAATGAACATGGTGTCATTCTTGAGAAAACTGATAGTGATATTAACGTCAGCCTAGAGGTTAAGAATGAGGTCATTCTTGTTCCTTCTAGAAAAATTGATAATAGCATCGACATCAATATTGGAGATAAGCATGATAATGCTATTCTGGTTTCTTCTAGGATAATTGATAGTGATATCGACGTCATCCATGATGTCACTCATTTCTTCTAAAAAAGAAATTATTATTTCAAAATTAATCCCTAGTAATAAAGTATTTTTACAAAATAGTTTTCATACTCAGAAATTAACTGACATAGGATATTATCCTAATCAATTCAATAATATGGTACGGGTTTTAACACCGAATATTAAAAATATTATTTCTAAAAAGAAAATCTCCAAAAAACCTTTCCGTCAGAAATCTGTTTATAATAGAATCTCTTTCAAACAACAATTTGTTTTTAATGATAGGTTTCTTAAAAGGAAAATTTCCAAAAAACCTTTTCGACAGAAATTTGTCTATAATAGATTCAATCAAGACCTTTTCAAAAGGCAATTCGTTTCTATTTTCAAAAAACAATTTGTTTTAAATAATCAATTTCCTAAAATGATTTTATGGATATCACTAATAGTGAATTAAAATTAGCTAAGGGTTTTTATTAAAAAACTTCTCGGAATTATGACATGTTAATAAACAGGCCTAGTATAAATGTCTTGAGTAATAATCAGGATTTAATTTTGGATATTATTAATAAAATATCCAACCCTGATGAAAGAATACAAGTTTTTCAAAATTATTTGGAAAATACTTCTCATAATAAAACTTTTTCCTCGGATGGTGTTTTTCATAATATTGAATCAAATTCTATAGTTAATAAATCTACCATTTCTGACCTTAAAGGTGAAATTAATAATCTTAAATCAGAGATTAAAACCCTAAATGGGAAAATTTCCTTACTCCAGAATCAAACAAATCTTAATATGGAGACTATTGGGGATTCACTGTCCTTAAATCACCCTACTAATCAAAAGTGGCATATTAAGGTAAAACTGGTTATTAATCAAGATTTTACTTTTGAAACCATTGCTTTGGTTGATAGTGGTTCCGACCTTAATTGTATAATAGAAGGATTAGAACCTAATAAATATTTTGAAAAAACTAAGTATGCATTGAATACTGCTAATGGTTCTCCTATAAATTATAATTTATCGGATGTTTTTGTATGCAATGTTGGTATTGGTATTAATACACCTTTTGTCTTATCTGATAATTTATCTCAAATGGTAATCTTAGGAAGACCCTTTTTAAGCCTTATTTGGCCTATTAAAAGAATTGATAATAGTGGAATTCATACTACTATAAAAGGGAAAAAGATAGTTTTCGAATTTATCATTAAGCCTAAGATAAATCATATTAATCAATTACAAGAAACTTTGTTTTTAAAAGAAAAACAAATCAATTTTTTATCTCAAGAAATAGGCTATGTCTCGATTGATAAACAATTAGAGCAATTTGCTACTAAAGAAAAAATTCTTTCTTTAGAAAAACAATTTCAAAAGGAAATATGTAGTGATGTTCCTAATGCCTTTTGGGACAGAAAACAACACATAGTAAAATTACCTTATATAGGAGGTTTTAATGAAAACATGGTACCTACTAAAGCCAGACCAATTCAAATGAATAAAATTTATATGGAATTATGTAAGACTGAAATTCAAGGTCTCCTAGATAAACGACTTATTAGAAAAAGTTCTTCTTGTTGGAGTTGTGCAGCCTTTTATGTTAATAAAAATGCTAGACAAGAACGATGGATTCCTAAATTAGTTATTAATTATAAACCCCTTAATAAAGTTCTTCAATGGATTCGTTATCCTATTCCTAATAAGAAGGATTTATGGAAACGCTTAAATAATGTTTGTATATTTTCTAAATCAGGTTTTTGGCCTGTTCAAATTACTGAACAAGATAAATATAAAACCACTTTTCCTATTCCTTTTGGACATGGAATATTATGGATGTTTGTTTAAAAATGCTCTTTCAGAATTTATGAAGATTCTAATGCTTATAATGAATTCAATATTGTTTATATTAATGATATAATAATTTTTCTATTGGACAGCATTTTAAATATCTAAACGCATTTTCCCATTTTAATAAAGAAAATGGTTTAGTTGTTTTTTCAAAAACTGAAGATTTTCAAAACTAAAGAAAATGGACAGCAAGCCTTCTCCCTTCTTCTCCCCTTTTCTCTACTTGCTGTCGAATGTTGTTGAAGGCTTATGAGCGCATTCGAAGCTTCTTCCTCCTTTGTTCCAAATGCCTACTTATATAGGCAAATTGAGAGTGGGAAGTGGGCCCATAAGGCATCTTGCTTAGTGGGTGGGCCCTATTGGCACCTTGTGATGTGTGGGCTCCATTGAGCATCTTCTTAGTGGATGGGTCCCATTAGGCACCTTGTGAATTGTGGACCCCATTGAGCATCTTGTGATAATGTGTGGACCCCTGTTGTAAGTGGGTAGGCCCCAGTGAATAGTCGAATTATGGACCCCATTGAGCATCTTGTGATAATGTGTGGCAGGGAAAAAAAAAACGGACCCAATTAAGGTGTGGAAATATAAGATTGGACCAGTTAGGAAACTAATGGTAAAATAGGCCCAACCGCTGATTTCCGTGTCTTATGGACTAGTTTACCCTTCGACTGATGCAAAGACTTGTTTGCATATCATAAACATATAAACATACTTATTTATATCAGTCACAATACAAATATAAAATGGAAAGACTTGTTTGCATACTTGCAAACAACAACATAAACCCTAAAATATAAATGCAAAGAATTGTTTGCATACTCGAAACGACGACAAGATAAACTAGAAAATGTAAAGACTTGTTTGCATCAGTGACAACACATAAAGATTAAATGCAAAAACTTGTTTGCATACTCGAAACAATGACATACCATAAAATGCAAACATTTGTTTGCATAAACCAGAAGGGTATTATCGATAATGAAAGGGCCGTTTTTACAATATCAACGTTAAATGGGTCTTTTCTTATTTTACAAATGCTTAATGAGGGCCAATTTTACAAACCGGGCCTTAGTTGGGCCAATTGTGTTTTATAGGTGCTTAATGAGGGCCTAGAACCATTTCCATGTAATGTGTGGACCCCAGTTGTAAGTGGGTAGGCCCCAATGAATAGTCGGCATGTTGTTGTCGGTAGAGTAACCCATTAGACACTTTGTGAGTGGATGGTCCTATGTGAGCATTGTGTGGACCTATGTGAGCATTGTGTCGGTAGAATAACCTGTTGTCTCGTGGGTGTTGTGGACCCCATAGTCGGCGAGCATTATGTGATGTGTGGACCCCATTTGAATAGTAGGCCCCTTATCATCGGTAGAGTAACCTGTTATGTGGACTCCATCTTCTGTCTCGGAGTCTGATAATTGAGCAGATACATTGTCCTGTGAATACTGAATTGGGCAGATACATTGTCTCTTGTCTGTTCTGTGGTCCCATTGATTTTACGGGATTCTGGAAGGATGATTGAAACGGAATTCTGTTTCTAAATGATGGGTTTTGTTTAAATAGAAAAGGAACCAATAAATGGCTAATAAACCAAAGGATTGAAATGACATGTGGGTCATGGAAAGGAGAAAATTTGGGAATGTCGGCATATGGCTAGGAAACAATAAAGATCGGAAAGACACTTGGCCTGTGATTAGGTGTGGTATGGTATGATAGATGGTTTAGGTAATTTGCCATGAAAAAGGGGCCTGATGGGCAGTAAACTCTATTTGACCAGAAGAATTTCTTTTAAAGTTATAATTTAGAACTGTTAACTCGGCTGCAGCAAAGTTAACTGGAGGATCAAATTTAAACCACCAATTGTAGAACCAGGTGGGAAATGAGTTTCTATTCTTTGCAAAATCAGTGGAGAAGTAGAAAACCCAAAAATATTCTTTTTCAGGGATTTGATGGAAAAAAGTATAGGTCCATGCATCCATATAATCCCAATAAGTAAAGGTTTGATTGCTAAAGGGTTTAGCTTTGAAAAGAGGACCAATTAGGGTTCTGGCGGCTTTTGGATCACCCCATTCATATTGTTCTATAACATTATGAATAACGGCTTTCCGATAAGGCAGAGAATATTGGCTAATAGTGGTTGGAGAATTGTCCAAATGGACGGAATTAGTCTCAAGCAAAATCGCTTCGTAGAAATTTCGACGATTGTAAATGATATTTGGACTATTAGTCCCTTGGCCAAAGTTCCTGGTACCAAGATAAATAGGCTTTTTTACCCATTTTTCATCATCCTTAGTTAGGGTAAAAAGTACCTCATTGGAATTTTTTAGAAATATTTTAGTACCACAGTCATAGTCTGTTGATTGACTAATCATTCTTTTCCTGTCTTTTAAGGCCGGAGAAAATATCCCTAATTCGGGAGGAAGGGAGGATCTTTTACTTTTTCCTTTAATTAAATCCGAATTAGGATCAGAATTTTGACTTGGAGAAGCCATTCCTGTCAAGGAAAGAATTAGTAATTAAAGTCTATAAGACATTGCCAATTAGTCCATGTATTTGGACGAAAATAATTTGTTTGTCTTATTGGACAACATTAATTAATCCTTTAATTAGGATAAACCAATCCTTTAATTAGGATGGAAATATTGTCTTATTAGACATCAATCAATCCTTCAATTAGGATGAACCAATCCTTTAATTAGGATGGAAATATTGTCTTATTAGACATCAATCAATCCTTCAATTAGGATGAACCAATCCTTTAATTAGGATGGAAATATTGTCTTATTAGACATCAATCAATCCTTCAATTAGGATGGAAATAATTTATTGTCTTACTAGACATAGATCAATCCTTCAATTAGGATGGAGATAATTTATTGTCTTACTAGACATAGACCAATCCTTTAATTAGGATGGAAATATTTCTTGTCTCAAAAGACCAAGTAAGCTGATTCATATCAGGCCCTGTGAATATCGAAAAAATTGTCCAATAATTTTTTAATCCATTAGGATTTGTCAGAGATAAGCAAGGCAGTTGTTAATGAAAGATATTATTAACAAGTTTTCAAGCAATAGAGTCCGTTTTGCACGTGAGTGCACAGATGCTCATTACTGCTACTGACAGAGGCTATCAATAATAGCTTGTCAATTAATTCCCCATATAAATGGGTTGCAGTGAGAAACTACAAATAGTGCTAGTATAACAAATGTGAATTCAAACAAGCAAATAAACAATACGCAGAAAGTAAATAACACACAGAGATTTTTAACGTGGTAAAACCCAAACAGGGAAACGTCCACGGTTGTCCTCGCGACAACAAAATAATCCACTAGATGAAAAGAGATGTACAAACCTATCAACTACCTGCACTCACTGCGAGTTGATACTCCTGGTTATCTCTAACACCTTGACTTCACCAGAGCACCTTGATGTACGCACAAGACACTCGACTTCTTGATGAACACACAAGAAGACTCGAAGCCGAATTCACAATAACTCTTGAAGATCACAAAGATATGAATTGAGAAAAGGGGGAAGAAAGGGAATTGAGTTCAATAACCACAAACAATTTCACTATCACAAACCTAACCAAAACACATGAACAAGGAGAAGGATGGACGGCCAAAGAACTGTCTTGTTCAGTAGAAGAGAAACCCTATTTATACTTAGGGTTGAAAACCTAGGAAAATGGGCCGAAACTGTGCAAACCGACTTTGGACGTTCGTACGTCGATATGACGTTCGAACGTCGCCACACAAAAATAAGCCTGCTGCCTAACATGACGTACGAACGCTCTAAACCGGTACGTACGTCTCCATACGAAAACACGTCTGCTGACTACCTGGACGTACGAACGTCCTAACTGAGTACGTACGTCCTGACCAAAAGAAGTTCGCTGCTTCAGTGAACGTACGTACGTCCTAACTCGGTACGTACGTCCAGAACCCAATAACTTTCCCTAGACAGACCTAAGAGACACAAGGACACGAGACGACCATGCGTACATCTTGGTTTTCCTAACAATGAATTCAAGGCGAGATAACCAAAGACACTTTGTCACAAAATTGATGTCAAACCACTTCGTGCCGGTTTCAATCTCCCCCTTTGACATTGATTTTGTGACAAAAACCTATGACTCTAATAACACTTATAAAACGTGCTTACAATCCCAAACCATGGCATTTATAAAACATGCCTACAAAAACACTCAAAATAGAACCACATAACAAGTCACCAATTCTTGTTATCCAGCTTTAGGAAGATGCTTTAACCATCAGAGATCGAACGGAAGCAATCAAAGATTCAACAGAAGTTCCTTCGAGCAACTCCCCCATACTTCATGAGCTCCAAACTTCATGAGCAACTCCCCCATACGTGTAGCATACCTGAAACATGACCCAAAAATAACCTAACAACAAGAAGACGATTGTTAGTAATTAGAGTCATAAATCTCCCCCTTTTTGTCACAACAAGTGAACAAAATAACCAACCAATAAAGGAAAAGATTAACTATAAACCAATAACCAAGAAGAAGAAATCAATACCAAACAAAGAATATAAGACAGATAAAAATATAAAACTAATCCAACTATTAAAAGTTCAGAAAGTCAACTAATAACCAAACAGAGAAATCCATAAACATAAAAAAAACAAAAACGACAAAAACATAAGGCTTGAGTTAACGAATTCGAAAAACCCGTTCCCAATGACCTAGAGGAAGCTTGGAGAAGTAAGCCTCCGCACGAGCCGAAGGTCGATTCCACCTAGCAATCACATGATCATCATAATCCTCCAACCATTCACTCGTACAAAACAACTCCTCAATTCTGCTGTCCAAGCCACAGTCGGTAAGCGGAGCAGCAAGTCCTGGAACCTTCGGATAACCAACCAACTCCAAGATGTGATTTTGAAGATGTCCCGGTAATCTCTCCCAATGATTGACACGAACCAAACAAGGATTAAGAAAAGGACGATGAATATAGTCATATCCATGGGGAACCCGACATAAACGGCAAACCTTAGCATTGTTCTTGTACTCCATTACCATGAACGACACATAACCAACAGTCGGAACAAAAATTCCATGAAGTTCATATTCTGCCATAGAAGAATCTGAAGAAGAAAGAGAGAACTAGCAAGAGATAAGAAGACACAATAAGATTGAAAGAGATAAGAAGACTCCCTATTTATAAGAAAAATAGGAGGAAACATAACATGGGCCCAAAAAGGAAGGTCCATTACCTCAGAAAAATTTGCTGCAAAACAAGGAAACCAACTTGAACTAACAAGAAAATAGCAATATCCAAGAACATGTACAATACTAAAAATAGAAACAGACCAATATAGCAGTTAAATACAAAAGCAGGAAACCATAAAACCAACTACTCGGATTCCGAGGCACCATCACCCTCGTCCTCACTCTCTGAGTCATCACCATCACTCTCACCAGGAACAGGAGGCACCTCTTCCGGAAACGGAGGCAAGTCTGTGGGAGTGAAGTCCAGCTGCAGATGCCGCATCTGAGCAACATTCATTGCATGAATATCACTGATCATGACATCATGACGAGAGAGAATGACCCTACGTTCGTACGCTATAAACACGTTCGTACGTTGTAAATAGATCTGCCCACCTCAACGTTCGGACGTCATCAAAACGTTCGTACGACCCCTTTTTTTTTTTTTTTTTTTTTTTTTTTGTAAAAAAAAATAGAACCAACCTAACAGCTAGAAAATAAACCACACAACCCCAAAAACAAAAATTGAGAGACATCACAAGAAAGCACTTCTACGTATCATCCGAATTCCAATTACAACCGAATATAGTTTAAACAAACCTCAACCACAAGAGAATGCAAAATCGAAGAACGACATCATACACCATGACATGGTAGTTACTAGAATGATGCAAGTATGTAGAAGAACCTGATAGACCAATACCAACCTCCGAAAAACAAACTAAAGACATGATCATAGAGAATATTGAAGGTCACTTGCAACTAGCCCCAAAACACACACTATTGTTTTTCTTCTTGTCCTTCAACTAGATAAATGCGAAAGCCACTATTCATTTTTTTTTTTTTTTTTTTTTTTTTTTTTTGTAAACCATTGAAACAGATGCCATTCCCGTGTGGGAGTATGAAATATCTCCATCTTTTACCAGAACACGAGGGTAGGGTGTAGCCTACATCTTTTCGGCAAAAACACACTCAAGAAGTGCAATACCATGATAACGTGCAACACAAGAACTAACATCTCTTGAGTGCATCCGTCAGAGCATGACCCTCACAAAGCCCCAAACGGGTTCTTAGCCAAATGAGTATGCTCATCAAGACATTCAAATGGCTGGGGATTTTGTGAGTCATTGACCACTTACAAGAGGTGAGAGAATAAAGAAAATAAAAACAACGATCATGAAAGAAACACCATGGAAGACTGGAGTTATACATGTATTGAAAATGTCAAGCCAACCACATTGAAATGCATCATGCAAGAAACTACCAATACGAAGAGAGTATAATGTAACCCTACAACTATGCATGACACAAAGACAGTTGAGAACGCCAAACTAGAAACATCTGTAAAATGAAATCCACACAATAGAGAGTGTAGTATGTCCTCAATACCAACAACAACAATAAATGACCAAACCTAAGACATCCTAAACACAGACAGTTCCAATGACCACATTAGGTATATGAAAGCGGAAGAGGTGTAGTGACAATGAAGCAGTTATCAGATGAGCGACTACCAGATAACACCAAGATATGATTGGAATCAAAAACATCACACCTATTATCCTCAAACACAACCTTAAATTTAGCATCACATAACTGACTAATACTCAATAGATTTGACCTAAGACCCTTAACAAAAAGAAGCTCATGACTATTGAGCGATTCAACCTCAGAAAAGTTACCTTTACCTTCAACCGGAAGCAATTTACCATTACAAACCTAACCTTACCTCCATAACCAAGAGTCAGGTTATCAATCAGAGTCTTATCACCTGTCATATGACGCGAACAACCGCTGTCAAGATACCATGATGAAGCCAATGGTTCAACCAAGCGAGCCATGTGAGACACCATTTTCCTGGATGCATCCATACTCCTATCCCAGAAATGTGGTGGTGGAGTAGGCATGGGTGTTGCTTGAGGACGATTTCCATAAGGAGAAGTTCTGGGTAAACCCCACGGAGCATAGCCATTCCACATGTATGGAGCCTGCATGGAGAAGGTGGAAGACTTGTTCCAATATGAGTTGCCTGCAAAAGAAGGATGATGAGCAGGATACAGATTATTCCAACAAAAGGCAGAAGTGTGACCCATGCGACCACATGTTAGACATTTAAAGCCTTTGTGTCTAGAGTTCTTTTTCCGAACTTGCTTCACATGAGTAACCTTGGGTGGTGATACCACACTAGGCACCTGCACAGGAGCAGGAATAGCGACACTTGTTGGTCGCACAAAGGTAGTGCGGGAAGTGCTAGCAGTAGCAAGGGGAACAGAGGTGTCATAGCCTAAACCAGATTTATCTGAATGGGATTTACCGATTCCCAACAGAGAGTTTAGATTAGCACTTGCTTTACCAAACCCAACCAATTGTTTGTTAGCAGCAAACAACTCAGCCTTTACTCTCTCATGCTCCAGTACAAGGGATCGATACCGTGTTTCAAGATCATTATTCAGTTTTTCCAGAGTGACAATACGCACTTGGAAATCCTCCTTTTCCTTCACAAATTCTTCCTTCAACATGTTGGAATCACCCGTAAGGTTGCATATATCCTGTCCAAGACTCTCTACCTGATCCTGCAAGACGGTGTTAGTTTTTTCAAGCAACTTTACTTGTTGCATAGAAAACTTATACATGTCACATAATTCACTAGTAGTAGCATGAACACCAGAATCAGAAACATTAATATCAGTAGAAGAGGATACAATACCTCCTGGATGTTCATCCAGGGATGCACTGAAGACCACATAATTTGAGACAACATTTGAGAGATTCCCATCATCATCATCATCTGAATCATCCCATGTTACTGTGAGATTCGCTTTGGAATTATCACCAGGTTTACGATCGACCTTCTTATCACATTCATTTGCAAAGTGTCCATAATCACGACACTTGTAACATTGGACATCTTTACGATCAACTCGAGCTCTTCTCCCATCCACAGAGAACCGCTCAAAACCACGACTTCTAGGAGCATTTGAGGAATCAGGAAATCGCTTTCGAGGATCTCGATTCTGTTGATATTTCAGAATCTTCTGAAAGCTACGTGACAAGAACGCATAGTTATCATCCACATCCTGTTCTTCATCATCAGAAGGTCCTGTGGAAAGTTCTTTAGACGATGTAGCTTTGAATGCTACAGATTTGTTCTTCAAAGGTTCTTCCAAAGCCTGTTCCATCTCACATGTCCTTAGTTTCCCAGCAAGTGTCTCGATGGACATGTTCTTAATCACATTGCTCTCAGTGATGGCATCCTTACGTGAACGAAACCGAGGAGGCAAAGCACGCAATATCTTACGTACCACCTGTGTGTCAGTATATGCATGACCAATAGCCGCACTGCAGTTGATGATGTCTTGGAGACGAATAAAGAAATCATCAAAGGTCTCAGAATTATCCATCCGTAGATTCTCAAACTGAGATGTTAACAGTTCCAGCTTACTTTCTTTGACTGTTTCGTCACCTTCATGTGTACAGATAAGCCTGTTCCATGCATCTTTAGCCTCTTCACAGCCCTGCACCCTACGAAACTCACTAGCATTTAATGCCATGAAAATAGCATTGAGTGCCTTGTTGTTATAATTTGCCAACAACTTCTGTTCAGGCGTCCACTTTTCACGTGGCGTCAGTGATGTAACAGCAGTATCATCAGTACCTATAGTAGTCAGAGGTTCTTTCCACCCTGTGACAACAGAAAGCCAGACTTCTTCTCCTAATGCTTGGAGATAAGCTCGCATACGTACTTTCCAATGACCAAAGTCCTTTCCACTGAATTGTGGAGGAAGACTTGAAGTAGCAGACTTGTGAGATTTCATAAAGCACTATTGATCGTTAGCGTGAGCCTTTACGCTCCTTAACCAGCCCCCAGCGACTGATACCAATTGAGAAACTACAAATAGTGCTAGTATAACAAATGTGAATTCAAACAAGCAAATAAACAATACGCAGAAAGTAAATAACACACAGAGATTTTTAACGTGGTAAAACCCAAACAGGGAAACGTCCACGGTTGTCCTCGCGACAACAAAATAATCCACTAGATGAAAAGAGATGTACAAACCTATCAACTACCTGCACTCACTGCGAGTTGATACTCCTGGTTATCTCTAACACCTTGACTTCACCAGAGCACCTTGATGTACGCACAAGACACTCGACTTCTTGATGAACACACAAGAAGACTCGAAGCCGAATTCACAATAACTCTTGAAGATCACAAAGATATGAATTGAGAAAAGGGGGAAGAAAGGGAATTGAGTTCAATAGCCACAAACAATTTCACTATCACAAACCTAACCAAAACACATGAACAAGGAGAAGGATGGACGGCCAAAGAACTGTCTTGTTCAGTAGAAGAGAAACCCTATTTATACTTAGGGTTGAAAACCTAGGAAAATGGGCCGAAACTGTGCAAACCGACTTTGGACGTTCGTACGTCGATATGACGTTCGAACGTCGCCACACAAAAATAAGCCTGCTGCCTAACATGACGTACGAACGCTCTAAACCGGTACGTACGTCTCCATACGAAAACACGTCTGCTGACTACCTGGACGTACGAACGTCCTAACTGAGTACGTACGTCCTGACCAAAAGAAGTTCGCTGCTTCAGTGAACGTACGTACGTCCTAACTCGGTACGTACGTCCAGAATCCAATAACTTTCCCTAGACAGACCTAAGAGACACAAGGACACGAGACGACCATGCGTACATCTTGGTTTTCCTAACAATGAATTCAAGGCGAGATAACCAAAGACACTTTGTCACAAAATTGATGTCAAACCACTTCGTGCCGGTTTCATGCAGTACTCCAAAGGAGTTGTTTAATTGACTTTCCTTGCTTAAGAATTTCTTTCATCTTAAGATTTTTCAAAGCCTTTTATAAAGAATTTTGACAAATATTATGTCCTTGAAAACTAATTTTAGTTTTGAAAACCTTCATTTTTTGAAAAAACAACTAAACCATTTTCTTTATTAAAATGGGAAAATGCGTTTAGATATTTAAAATGCTGTCCAATAGAAAAATTAGTATATCATTAATATAAACAATATTGAATTCATTATAAGCATTAAAATCTTCATAAATTCTGAAAGAGCATTTTTAAACAAACATCCATAATATTCCATGTCCAAAAGGAATAGGAAAAGTGGTTTTATATTTATCTTGTTCAGTAATTTGAACTGGCCAAAAACCTGATTTAGAAAATACACAAAAATTATTTAAGCGTTTCCATAAATCCTTCTTATTAGGAATAGGATAATGAATCCATTGAAGAACCTTATTAAGGGGTTTATAATTAATAACTAATTTAGGAATCCATCGTTCTTGTTTAGCATTTTTATTAACATAAAAGGTTGCACAACTCCAACAAGAAGAACTTTTTCTAATAAGTTGTTTATCTAGGAGACCTTGAATTTCAGTCTTAGATAATTCCATATAAATTTTATTCATTTGAATTGGTCTGGCTTTAGTAGGTACCATGTTTTCATTAAAACCTCCTATATAAGGTAATTTTACTATGGGTTGTTTTCTGTCCCAAAAGGCATTAGGAACATCACTAAATATTTCCTTTTGAAATTGTTTTTCTAAAGAAAGAATTTTTTCTTTAGTAGCAAATTGCTCTAATTATTTATCAATCGAGACATAGCCTATTTCTTGAGATAAAAAATTGATTTGTTTTTCTTTTAAAAACAATGTTTCTTGTAAATGATTAATATGATTTATCTTAGGCTTAATGATAAATTCGAAAACTATCTTTTTCCCTTTTATAGTAGTATGAATTCCACTATTCTCAATTCTTTTAATAGACCAAATAAGGCTTAAAAGGGGTCTTCCTAAGATTACCATTTGAGATAAATTATCAGATAAGACAAAAGGTGTATTAATACCAATACCATCATTGCATACAAAAACATCCGATAAATTATAATTTATAGGAGAACCATTAGCAGTATTCAATGCATACTTAGTTTTTTCAAAATATTTATTAGGAACTAATCCTTCTCTTATGCAATTAAGGTCGGAACCACTATCAACCAAAGCAATGGTATCAAAAGTAAAATCTTGATTAATAACTAGTTTTACCTTAATATGCCACTTTTGATTAGTAGGGTGATTTAAGGACAGTGAATCCCCAATAGTCACCATATTAGGATTTGTTTGATTCTGGAGTAAGGAAATTTTCCCATTTAGGGTTTTAATCTCTGATTTAAGATTATTAATTTCACCTTTAAGGTCAGAAATGGTAGATTTATTAACCATAGAATTTGATTCAATATTATGAAAAACACCATCCGAGGAAAAAGTTTTATTATGAGAAGTATTTTCCAAATAATTTTGAAAAGCTTGTATTCTTTCATCAGGGTTGGATATTTTATTAATAATATCCAAAATTAAATCCTGATTATTACTCAAGACATTAATACTAAGCCTGTTTATTAACATGTCATAATTCCGAGAAGTTTTTTGATAAAAACTCTTAGCTAATTTTTATTCACTATTAGTGATATCCATAAAATCATTTTTAAAAGGTTTAACTAACCTGATTAAATTAGGTGAGGAAATAAATTCTCTTTTTATCTGATCAATAATAAGTGTGAAAATATTTCTTTTAGGAAATTGATTATTTAAAACAAATTGTTTTTTGAAAATAGAAACGAATTGCCTTTTGAAAAGGTCTTGATTGAATCTATTATAGACAAATTTCTGTCGAAAAGGTTTTTTGGAAATTTTCCTTTTAAGAAACCTATCATTAAAAACAAATTGTTGTTTGAAAGAGATTCTATTATAAACAGATTTCTGACGGAAAGGTTTTTTGGAGATTTTCTTTTTAGAAATAATATTTTTAATATTCGGTGTTAAAACCCGTACCATAGTATTGAATTGATTAGGATAATATCCTATGTCAGTTAATTTCTGAGTATGAAAACTATTTTGTAAAAATACTTCATTACTAGGGATTAATTTTGAAATAATAATTTCTTTTTTCGAAGAAATGAGAGTGACATCATGGATGACGTCGATATCACTATCAATTATCCTAGAAGAAACCAGAATAGCATTATCATGCTTATCTCCAATATTGATGTCGATGCTATTATCAATTTTTCTAGAAGGAACAAGAATGACCTCATTCTTAACCTCTAGGCTGACGTTAATATCACTATCAGTTTTCTCAAGAATGACACCATGTTCTTTCTCTGGTCTGACGTTGATATTACTGTCAACGTTTCTAGAAGAGACGAGAGTGACATCATTTCTATTCTCTAGGGTGACATTAATACCACTGTCAGTTTTCTCAAGAATGACATCATGTTCATTCTCTGGTCTGACGTTGATATTACTGTCTCCAGTATTCTCAATCTTATCAGATATAGTATTAATATCTTGTGATAATTCAATAATTTTATTATTAGTAAAAATCTTGGTTAATTGATTTTGTCTTAAATCATTGTTATCTAAATCTAATTTTTCCCCAGGAAAAGAATAGATTTTATCCGATTCAAGTTTATTAATCGTAATATTTGGTTTATTAACCATATTATCAATATTGATAAGTTTACTGTCGATTGGTTGTAAATCTTAAATAACCTTAGTTAACTTTGTCTCTCTTGAGATCGGTTGTTTGGGAACATCCGATATCAAAATAACAGATTCATCTATTAATTTAGGAGACTGGGTGGAAAGGTGATCAGATTTAGAACTCTTATCAGCAGTCATTTGATCAGATTTGAAAAATTCTTTGAATACAGATGATTCTATAGTTTTACTCCATATTAACGCATATTGTGCGAAAGGAATAATACTTCTAGTCTCATCTAAATATTTATAATATTTTTCTTTAATAAATTCATGTTGGGCTTTATTACAATGTTCCCAATACCATTTTCTAAAAGCATCATTTTTAGGAACTTTTAAATTCATTATTAATGGCTACTTTATCAATTTTAAATTCATTGATAATGGCTACTTTATCCATTTTAAATTCATTGATTGATTCTATTATATTAATAGAAGAAATCCTACCAAAAGTAGTTTTATTTATTTTCTCCATATTAGAGGTTTCCAAACAATCAAAATATCTATCATTTTGAGACATTTTCAAATAATCTGATTTTATAAAACTTAAATAAAACCGGATAACACGAAAGATAAAGTGTCAATAAGGTGTTAGGGATCATGCAGTTCTTAAAACAATAATAATTTACTACCCGTTTAGCCGCAGGCAGGTGGCCGTTAGGCGTTTAGGGACATTTGTCCGTAATTCGTAGTATTTGGAGTTCATCATAGATCTGGATATGAAATTATTATTAAGCTGTGACATAAATCGTTGATTATTGGAATTGATCATAAAGTGAGATATAGGATAGTTGTTAGTTGTGACTTAAATCGCTGACTGTCAGTATTAATCATGGATAATGATCTGGAACTGTAAGTTTAATGTTCTCTTATCAGAAAAATTACTATTGATCAAGCCACTACATGTTCCCCAACTTGTTCGAGATGAGAACGATGGTACTGTTTTAGTTCTTCGTTAAGAAATGGAGAATAGTTCTAAGGGGGAAGGAGAGCAACTCCTCTGGAGTACTGCAACCCTTTTATACGGGGAATCAATTGTCAAGCTGCTACTGGTAGCCTCTGACAGTAGCAGTAATGAGGGTCTGAGCACTCACGTGTAAATCGACCTCTATTGCTTAAGACCTTGTTAGAATATTATCCATACTCTTGATGAGATTTATGATTAGTCGTTTGACATCGTCGCGTTGGACTACTTGTAGTCTCCGACTAATAATTATTTTATGTTTTATTTATGATTAATCTCAACTCCGTCGCGTTGGACTACTTGTAGTCTCCGGCTGTAATAGTTAAGTATTCTGGTCTTTGATGAATGAAGATTTAGCTACGTGGTGACTACCCGTTTAGCCGCAGGCAGGTGGTCGTTAGGCGTTTAGGGACATTTGTCCATAATTCGTAGTATTTGAAGTTCATCATAGATCTGGATATGAAATTATTATTAAGCTGTGACATAAATCGTTGACTATTGGAATTGATCATAAAGTGAGATATAGGATAGTTGTTAGTTGTGACTTAAATCGCTGACTGTCAGTATTAATCATGGATAATGATCTGGAACTGTAAATTTAATGTTCTCTTATCAGAAAAATTATATATATATATATATCGGGTTGTCTAGGCTGCCGGATGACATCCATCTTGACAGCCCATCCAGTGCATTAGATCAGTTTTAATCTAATGACTATGATATATTCTTCACTTAAAAGCCTAAACCACTAAAGGACAGACTAGTAATTCAAATTCCAAAACACTAAAACACAGATTTCTTGAAGCTACCAACCGAAAATCAAGGGTAAGCCTGATTGAGCCTATTCCTGTTTACTTTTTCAACCCAGTTGCCTTTTCAAAAATCTCTGAATTTAATCTACATAGTACTCTTAATGTTATGATAACATACAAGTAGAAAGGACAACTTATCATTTTTGTTTGTACATGATGTATGTTGTTGCGCATTTAATGATTAATAAAGGAGAATTTTAATTTATCAAACCAAACTTAAGTTTGTTGAGCTGTGTTCATAGTACAAAATATCGCGATATTTCGCGAAATATCGCGATATATATCGTTTTTCAGCAAAACGGATACGATACATTCCCGATAATTACCCTATAAAGTTTTTGTAAAATATTGGCCGATATATTCCGATATTTACTGATATTTTCCGATAATTTTTGGAAATATTATTTTTTTGCAAATTTTTTTTTTTTGGAAATAATTTGTTTATTCCATTTTTAGTAATGATGTTTTTTAGGTAAATACTATGATAATATACTTCCAAATTTGATTTTATATATATTTTGTATAACAAATTGATATATTAGTCGATATATTTGATGTAAAATATCCACCGATAGATTCCAATATATCCCGATATATCTATTTTTTAGAGATCGATACATTAGTCAATATCGATATTTTGTACTATAGCTGTGTTTGCCTTTGGTTATTGTGTTGAATTCTCTTCTTCTTCAAATTTTTTATTTCTGGATATGTAACTTGAAATTGAATAATTCAATTTTGATTATATATCTAGCAAGTTTATTTACTGAGGGTTCTCTGTTGAGGCAGCTACCACAAGAATTAAAGCATTACTATGGGCATTGACAATACAACAAGATAAACATTGGTTCTTTGAGCTACTAAGAAACTTGCCTACAACAGTGGGACTGGTCTAATATGTCCTCCCGCTGTCACTACACAATCTTTATTGGGAATGGAAAGATTCAGGGCACTGCAGCAGGCCACTATGGTGCAGATTCATGGGAAGATGAGGACAACATGTATGTCCTATCTGTAGATGGTGATTTTACTTATCTAGTGCATGGTCCTAGCCAATTGGGAGATGGTGCAACTGCTGGTCTTTCATATTCTGTATTTACCTTATACTGTTTTTGTATGTCGGGCTGCAATGGGAACTTGGGATACTGCTCTGTGTTGTTAAATGGAGGCATGTCTCCATGGGTAGTGCAAACCTGACGATACATTTTGTATGTGGTTCAGGCATGTAAACTATTTTACAATGGCAATTTAAAATATAATCCCGTCTTTTTTAAAAAAAAAAAAAATTCATTTACTGAGCATTTAAATTATATACTCAGTGAGATACTACAACGAATTAGAATCAATGCAACAGACTAACACTACACCCTTATTGAGCATTTAAATGACTGAGCCATGTTTGCGTATGTTTTTTTCTTCCTAAATGTACTAGAATCTCTTACGTCTTTCATGAAGTGCTCATCTTGTTCTTTTATGTCTGTTTTTTTTAGAAAATTTGAGTACAATGAAATATATAAATTATGATAAGGAGCCAAGAAAACAAAACAAAGCTTTGTTTTTCTTATCAGAAGCAATATTGAAGCACACTTTATTAATGTAATAGAAAAATTACATTAGCACTTTCGCTAGTGATTGAGGAGTTCACCCAGCCAAACGTGAAGAAGGAAAAGATATTATAGTTGCTTAGCTTCCACAAAACCCATATAACAATCATTCTTATATGAATAGTTGGGTTCACTGCAGGCTAGGCTATTAGAAGCTCCTCTATAGAACTGGTTCTGTCCAACATCAATATTATACACCTCTGGCAGAGCTGAATACATAGGGCTCTTGAAATGCTACAATGTATAGAAAGATGTTGGTCTGCAATAGGATTATATTATTCCACTTCATCCTTCGTTTGTAGCTCAAACGTGCATCAGTTGCTTACTGAGAACCCAATATATGTGCAATATAACAATAATAAGGCAAACAATAAAGCAGTAAACAAATAAAGAACACACAAGAATTTTTAACGTGGTAAAACCCAATATGGGAAACGTCCACGGTTGTCCTCGCGACAACAAATAAATCCACTAGATGAAAAGAGATTTACAAACCTATCAACTACCTGCAATCACTGCGAGTTGACACTCCTGGTTATCTCTAACACCTTGACTTCACCAGAGCACCTTGATGTACGCACAAGACACTCGACTTCTTGATGAACACACAAGAAGACTCGAAGCCGATCTATGTAACAAGCTTACACCAGAGTTCCTTGATGAACACACAAGGATACTCGACTTCTTGATGAACACACAAGAAGACTCGAAGCTAAATCACTATTCAACAATGAAGAAGAAGAAGGAAGAAGAAGATGAATGGGGAAGAAGAAGATGAGTTCAATCACCAAAACAACCTAAACCAAAACCTAAACAAACTCCAAGACTAGAGATGAATTGGACGGCCAAAGAACTGCCTTGTTCTTTGGAAGAGAAACCCTATTTATACTTAGGGTTGGAAAACACAGAAAATGGGCCGAAATAAAAGAAATCCACATTGGACGTACGTACGTCGAAACAACGTTCGTACGTCCCCACACTGTAAAAGTTCGCTGCCTGCTTGGACGTACGTACGTCCTGACCAAAACATGTTTGCTGCCTAACATGACGTACGTACGCCCTAACTAGGTACGTACGTCCTAAACCCAAAAACTCACTTTTGACAAACTTGACGCGAAGAGAAGGACTAGGGACGACGCGCGTACAACGAGGTTTTCCTAACAATGAACTCAAGGCGAGATAACCATGGACATCCAATGTCACAAAATTAATGTCAAACAACCGAGTGCCGGTTTCAATCTCCCCCTTTGACATTGATTTTGTGACAAAAACCTATGACTCTAATAGCACTTATAAAACGTGCTTACAAACCCAAACCATGGCATTTATAAAACATGCCTACAAAAAACACTCATAGAAAATACATACCAAATCACTAACCCTTGATAACCATCTTGAGCAAGACACTTTAATCATCAGAGACCAAACGGAAGCAACAAGAAATTCTGAAACAATCAAAGAGCCAACGGAAGTTCCTTGAACAACTCCCCCATACTTCATGAGCTCCAAGGTTTAATACTCGAGCTTACCCAAAACTGTACATGCACTTTGTGATCATCATCACTTTCACTCCCCCATACATGTTCACTCCCCCCATACATGTAGTATACCTGAAACATGACCCAAAACTGTACAACCTCTAAACATTAACACGTTCACTCCCCCATACGTGTAGCATACCTGAAACATGACCCAAAAATACACTAACAAAGAAGAAGAAGAAGGTGTTAGTATTAGAGTCATAAATCTCCCCCTTTTTGTCACAAATGATGCAAAGGGGTGACATAAATCAAAACGAGAATAAAGCAAAATGAACCAAAGAATAGAAGAAGAGAGGAAAGAGAAAACCATACCATAGATCTGGAATCCATGACACGCAAAACTAAAAGACATGAGAGAGATCTAGGCATATAAATGAAGAAGAAAGAGTACCAACACAGACACAAGAAGGGAGAATAGATAAGAACCAAAACGAGATAAGAAGGAGATAGTGAAAAGACACTGAATACTTATATAGGTAACAGAGGGAAGAAAAGAAAACATAACATGAATCCCTGATAGAAACCACGAGAATCCTATACATAGAAGAAAGAGTCAGGACACATCAATCGGAACAAATGATTCACTAGAATATCACTTTAATCAATCGACCACAGTCACCTGAGATAGACTCCAGAGAAACGACTTCATAGTAGGAAGATATCTAGAGAAAAAGAGCAAACAAACAAAAAGAACGAAATACCATACCCGATGAAATCGGCAACGTACACTAATGACCAAGAACCAAATAGTCAAACCTGTGAGAAATGTGCAAGAAGAGAATATGCAAAAAGAGAAAGAAGAAGAGATAAACAATAGTTAGTAGGAGATATGAAAGAGAATAGGGAAACCATGCATACTAGACACATCCAACAATATCCCATGATAAAACTACAGGAATATGAGTATCTGCAGGATGAAATATGTAAAGTATAAGAAAATCCATTGAGAATCCATGGGGAAATCCAATCTGTACATGCTCCTGAAACAACTCATCCAACCACAAAAAAAAAATTAGAGAATCTCATAAACAAAGAGAAGAAAATATTATCCCAAACACAATGGAATAGAGACATAAAAGGAATAAACCTGTAAGCCCACCTCTAGTGAAACCCAAAAATTAGTTCAACATATGCCAAACAAGATAAGCAATCATCAAACTCATAAAAAAAATACTTTAACTGAAGAATGAGCAAGGATTATCGATGTCACCAAGTCACAAAACAACAATCCAACTTCAGAGCAAATTTCCTGCCAGAACACTAAGACTCCGATGACATGCCATACATTGTCAGAAAGATTAGAGAGTCAATAGAAGAGAATTGCTAACAATAGATGACCAAACTGAGCATATGCATCCCAAAGTAGAACAGTGGTAGCCCAAAACCATTGTAGGAGGATTATTGCAGAAGACTACCAAGAACACATCTAATCAAACCTATTGCAGGAAAAAAAATAGGATCAACCAGGCACAAGAAGCAACAATAAGAGGATAGGCAACTCTCATAAGTATTTAATCACACACCAGCTAGCCAACAAGGTAATTCAAGAATATTATTCCAACATAGAAAAGTATGATGAGAACCTATGAGAAAACATGAAGCAATATAAATCATGACAAATGAATACACCAATAACATGATTTCATCACCAAAATATGCTTATGCATACCTTGTAGCTTTCTTAAAACAAATTGAGAACTATTACCTTGAGAAATCACATCAAACACATGTGATCCAATGACAAAAATAGAAAGCATGAAGGTTAAAACCAAATAATACTAACAATCTGACCTTAGTATGTCAATGAAACACCGACTGAAAAGAATTACCAAGGATTGGAGCCAAAATAGAGTAAGCCATAAACACTTTCAGCAAGAACATCTACAAGAATCCGAAGGAATGACGCCTCTATTCCTTTGAGCACGAGGAGGACGTGTGCCCGAGGACGAAGTACCCTTGGAACCGGGTGTTTCCGATTAAAGCACATGAAAAAAAATTTTAAGTATTGTAAGGATTCCGATTAAAGCACGGATACAATTTGAACAAGCCTTAACCATGAGAAAAAGGCAAGAACAAAGAACTAAATCATAAACCAAACCACGGTAGTCAAAAGCATGATGCAATTATGCAGGAGAAGCAGGGTAGTCCTATACCAAAATCCGGAAACAAACCAAAACTAATATCAATGAGTATTTTGAAAGTCACTTGCAATTGGACAAATATAAAAGTGAACCAGATCACAACAAAACCAAGGAAACACTGTCTAGGCTGCAATACGGAAAGACCCTGGTTCAAACACAATGAACATTTTTATTGGTTTTATCCATGTAAAATAAATGTCATTCTCGTGTGGGAGTATAGGACACCTCCATCTTTTACCAAAACACGAGGGTAGGGTGTAGCCTACATCTTTTCGGCAAAACACACTCAAGAAGTGCAATACCATGGTAACGTGCAACACAAGAACTAACATCTCCTGAGTGCATCCGTCAGAGCATGACCCTCACAGCCCCAACGGGTTCCTAGCCAACTGATAATGCGCCTAAGACATTCAAATGGCTGGGGATTTTGTGAGTCATTGACCACTTACAAGAGGTATATATAAAAAGAATGATGACCATGAAGAAAACAGAAGCTAGAGATGATGTCAGATGATCATTTTTTTTTTTAATCATACAAGGATCAAGGTATAAAAATACTCTAAAAATCCCACAACATGCAAATGCATCATGTAGTAAACCACCAAAGGCGAAGGGAGTATGATGTAGCCCTACAACAATCCTTGACAGGAATCCACAGTTGAAGTTACCAAACTATAACTAGCCAAAAGGAATGGAATCCAAACAATACATAGACTAGTATGTCCTCAACACCTAAGACGAAGCCTATAGAAGAGAAATAATAAAAGAACCTAAACCTCCCAAACAAATTGCAACTTATTTAAGACAATTGAATTAAACCAATATCTCAGAAAAGATGCATCCAACAACACATACATGGAATAATGAAAGAACAATTAACGCATGCATAAACAGAAGAACAAGAAACACCAAACAAATAGCCTATGTAGTTAGAAAAATATGCAATTAAAATAACACAAGACTAGAAACAAACTACATCATTCCAAATATGGGACACCACCAGACCTTTGCAAGTCCAGAAAAACCTTCAACTTATCCTTTCTTACCCATACTTATTTAACACTAGGCGTGCCCACCTTGGGAATTGAAAAGATATGAGATCTCCCCTTAACAAGCTTTGCAATAGACTTGTCCTTAACTAATTCCACCTTAGTCTTTGACTTCCTTTTGTTAGAGTATTTGTTTCTCTTAAACCTATGACAATAAACATTAGAATTCCAAGGTCTGGAAAACGCACAAGAAGGAACATAAGAATCAACAAGATTATAATTATAAGGAACATGAGAATAACATTTAACATGTTGATTAAAATCCCAACAAAAGATATCCAAATGACCATCTCTACCACAATAAGAACAATGAAAATTATTAGATTTTCTTAAACAAGTCTTATAAGAAAATGTAGTAGTGGTGGATAAACCATGTATGTCACTATTTGGTTTATGACATTGTCCCTTAACAAAACCCATACCTCTCCTATTAGAACAAGATGGCTTACCAGCAAAAGCAACCTTATCATTAGCCTTAGACTTAAACTTTGTGCGAGAAACATGCTGAAAACTATTAGTATTAAGTCTAGTCTCAATAGACGGGGTAGGCAAAAGAGCAGGCAAACTAGATTTTACAGGAGTAATCACACTAGATGAACTAGTAGAACTAGCAATAGGAGAGTTAAATCTAGTTTTGTCCAAAACCTGCAATTGGAGTTGAGTAGACGTTAAATCGTTCTTTGTTACCTCATACTCCACCAATAGAGATTTGTATTTCTCATCGACCTCCTGATTGGCCTTCTCTAAAGCTGCAATTTTACATAACAAGTCAAGTTTTTCTTTTTAAAATAATTGAGAAATAGAAAGTGCATCATCTGCAACATAAGAAATTTGTTTTTCAAGAGTCTCAACTTTATCCTGCAAAGAAATATTAGCCTTTTCCAAATTTTCAATTTTGGATTCATAAACTTCCCCTTGAAGCATATAGTCTTCTGCACAATGTCTGAGTCGTTGTTCTAGAGAATCAACCTTATTCTGCAAAACACCATTATCTTCAAAACAAAAATTATCAGAAGTAGTAGACAAATTACAATTAGCTTTATTGCGTTTTTCCTGCAAATCAATATTAGCCTTTTGTAACCTTTTACATTCTTTTGTAGAAAGTCTATAAAGAAGAGCCCAATCACTATTGCTAACAACATACAAATTATCATCCTTTTCAAAATCAGATTTTGGTTTTGTAGATTTAGACGATTTAGCAATAAAATTATTATAACCAGACTCATGAACCATTATTGCACTCATAGGATCTACGCGTGAGCCATTACGCTCCATAACAAGCGCCCTGCTCCTGATACCAATTGAGAACCCAATATATGTGCAATATAACAATAATAAGGCAAACAATAAAGCAGTAAACAAATAAAGAACACATAAGAATTTTTAACGTGGTAAAACCCAATATGGGAAACGTCCACGGTTGTCCTCGCGACAACAAATAAATCCACTAGATGAAAAGAGATTTACAAACCTATCAACTACCTGCTATCACTGCGAGTTGACACTCCTGGTTATCTCTAACACCTTGACTTCACCAGAGCACCGTGATGTACGCACAAGACACTCGACTTCTTGATGAACACACAAGAAGACTCGAAGCCGATCTATGTAACAAGCTTACACCAGAGTTCCTTGATGAACACACAAGGATACTCGACTTCTTGATGAACACACAAGAAGACTCGAAGCTAAATCACTATTCAACAATGAAGAAGAAGATGAATAGAGAAGAAGGAAGAAGAAGATGAGTTCAATCACCAAAACAACCTAAACCAAAACCTAAACAAACTCCAAGACTAGAGATGAATTGGACGGCCAAAGAACTGCCTTGTTCTTTGGAAGAGAAACCCTATTTATACTTAGGGTTGGAAAACACAGAAAATGGGCCGAAATAGAAGAAATCCACATTGGACATACGTACGTCGAAACAACGTTCGTACGTCCCCACACTGTAAAAGTTCGCTGCCTGCTTGGACGTACGAACGCCCTAACTAGGTACGTACGTCCTGACCAAAACATGTTTGCTGCCTAACATGACGTATGTACGCCCTAACTAGGTACGTACGTCCTAAACCCAAAAACTCACTTTTGACAAACTTGACGCGAAGAGAAGGACTAGGGACGACGCGCGTACAACGAGGTTTTCCTAACAATGAACTCAAGGCGAGATAACCATGGACATCCAATGTCACAAAATTAATGTCAAACAACCGAGTGCCGGTTTCACTTACTACTCCTCCCTGTTTATGTATTTGTCAGTGAACTCCTTTTCAAACTTCTTTCGCGAAAAAATTACTTCAATCAACCAACTGTTTACCCCAAACCAATTCAACCAATGGGCATACTGCACTTGTTTTTCTCAATTACCTGGTCTACAAAAACCCAAATAAAAATTCTTGAGTTTGACAATAAATAGTAGTAAAAATAGTTTTTATTTACTATTCAATTAAATACAACTATTGTGATTAGTTGTAAAGACAAATTTCTGTTGACATGAAATTAAGACTAAATCTCTGTTGACATTAAATTAAGACTAAATCTCAAAGTTAAAAACAAATTCTCTGAAAAAGGGAGATTTCTAGTCAAAATGAAAAGAAAAGAAAATGTTAACAAATTAAAAGAAAAAACAAAAACTAAGGCCCTGTTTACTTGTGGAAAACTTTTCAGAAAACTATCTCTAAAGAAAACGAAAATTGGAAAACGTGTTTATCTGCGTTGTTTTCTCTAATTTAGAAAACAGTTTTCTAATTTTCCAAAATTTTCTGTTTTCCGATTTAAGTTTAAAGTTGGAAAACACCTATTTAGAGTTTTCTATTTGGAAAACGTCGGGTTGCGAGCAAAACATAAGAAAAAAAAAAAAAAAAAAATCGATGACCGCCGGCGCCGCCGACACCTAAAGCCTCCTTCATCACCTTCACCTTCATCACCCTCATCACCCCCACGCCTCCTCTACCATCTCCCCCCCCCCCCCCCCCCGCTGCTGCTGCTGCTGCTTCCATGCTTGCTGCCGTCATTAATGGCCGCCGCCACCACCATCTCCTTCCCCCTGCTTCTCCCACCACCACCGTCTTCACCTCCTTCCCCCTGCTTCATCACCCCTGCTGATTCCTGCCACCATCACCCCTGCTGATTCCTGCCACCATCACCCCTGCTGATTCCTGCCACCATCAATCGAGCTGAGTTGCCATCGCAAATCTGGCTTGAATCGAACCGAGCCGAGCCGACCCGAGCCAGAACCAGCAGACAGTTCAGCCAAGCCAAGCCAGAAGCCAGCAGGAAAAAAAAAAAAAAATAATAATAATAATATCAAAAAAAAAAAAAAAAAAAAAAAAAAAAAATTGGCTGCTTGATGGAGAGTATCCATTGTCCATTTCGGAATTTTGATGGATGCACCAATGGACCGTGTGGAAATGGATACAAAGCTTCGTACATCCCAACGCATGTTAAGAAAGATCACTTGAAGAGGGTTAATGACATCGACAGGCTGAGAGATGCGATCAAAGTTGATATAGGTTTATTTTCGTCGCTTGACAATACTTTGAAGAGGATGAACAAATGGATGTGTGGTGATTGTTTTGGTATCCATGCATCGACCATAAAATGTAAACATCCGGATGGTGCAGTGATCAAACCACCTGCGCGAAAGGAGACCGGTGAGTTAGAGTGCGCAATTGTAGGTTTTCAACCACCACAGCTTGTGCATGTTGATAATCCACCCGCACCTACAGCAGGAGGGGACACTGGTATCGATACTCACCTTTCTGTTGTTGCACCTTCTTTAGATGAGATATTACTTGATCGTATTATCTGTAGACCTTTTCGCACAGTGAAAAGCATTCCACGTCCTTGTCGATTAGCATTCTCCTGTGCATTGAAGTCATTCTTATATGAGGTTACTGCAGACCCCATGTCGACAGGGCCATGGGTCAGATTGCTCCTGCATCCTTATTGCACATTGCAAGTGTTCCATCCGCAGAATCGTCAAGAGCGTCGCTCTGGTGCTCGGAAATATCTCCAGCAGAATAAGATTCTGCAGGCTCTCTCTATTTGGAACGAGCCTGGGGGTATATTTCGTCTGATTGAGAGGGTCACACACACAGAGCCTCCATTGGAACAAGCATCTCGACAGTCCCAAAGCAAGAATGTACGACGGTATTTGCAAAAGGTTGCAGACGGGCACTTTGCAGCAGCCGTGAAGGTGTTGGCATCATTAGGGGTTGCTCCGAACACTCCAGAGACGCAGCGGGCTTCAGAGGATAAACACCCGAAGCATCCACCACCATCTGTCCCCGACATTCCCTTACTCGAGTCACCTTTGTTAGTTGAGAGGGATGGGATATTATCATGCATCAGGTCCTTCCCCAAAGGGACGTCTTGTGGGCGAGATGGTCTCCGGGCCCAACACTTATTGGATGCTATGAGTGGGGTTGCATCCGCTGTAGCCACAGATCTTATGGAGGCCTTGACACCGGTTGTGAACTTATGGCTACAAGGTCGATGCCCACGGGTCTTGGCAGAGTTCATAGCTAGTGCACCGCTCACCCCACTTCTTAAGCCAGGTAACGGCATTCGCCCAATAGCTGTGGGTATGGTTTGGCGCCGCTTGGTGTCTAAGATTGCCATGAGAGGAGTTTCTAAGGATATTGTCCCCTACCTCGAGGATTTTCAGTTTGGGGTTGGTGTGCCTGGTGGAGCAGAGGCAATTTTGCATGCTGTTAATCGGTTGGTTTGTGCCAACAAGGATGACACATCGCTTTCTATGCTGCTTGTGGACTTTCAGAATGCCTTCAACCTTGTTGATCGGTCTGCTATGCTACGGGAGGTACGCAATCATTGTCCATCTATTGCTCTATGGGTCGAATACCTCTATTGTGAACCTGCTCGATTGTATCTAGGGTCTACTCATATTTGGTCAGCAGCTGGGATACAGCAGGGGGACCCTTTGGGGCCTCTTCTCTTTGCTTTGGTCTTGCATCCATTGATACACCGTATTCAGTCAGAATGCCACTTGGAGTTGCAGGCATGGTACTTAGATGATTGTACTCTGATTGGTAGTACAGAACATGTGGCTAGAGCTATTCGTATCATTCAGGAAAGAGGACCATCTCTTGGGCTCGTGCTTAATGTGTCTAAGACAGAGTTGTTCTGGCCTTCGGTTGATCCTGACTGCTCCTATCCAGATATCTTTCCGGTTGGTATATCATGTCCTCAGCGAGGGGTTAAGTTGCTTGGAGGGGCTGTAAGTACTGATGCATCATTTATTGTGGGTAATGTTCGTCAACGAGTGGATAAGACACTTCAACTTATGGACTTATTACCACAGCTAAAGGATCCGCAGTGTGAGTTGGCACTTTTACGTTCTTGTATGGGATTATCCAAACTCACCTTTGCTCTCCGTACTTGCCCCCCTGATTATGTTCAGGAAACAGCCGAATGGTTTGACCACAAGCTTCGTGCAGCCCTTCAAAATATTGTGGTTTCCGATGGCCCTGGTTTTGGCGATCTACAGTGGCGTATGGCAACCCTCCCATTGTGTATGGGTGGACTTGGTATCTATTGTGCCTCTGACGTTATGAAGTTTGCTTTCGTAGCTTCACGTACGCAAACCAAGGATCTCCAGGACCACATTCTTCGAGGTTGTGACACTCCACCTATGGGTAATGTTTTCGATACTGCCATTGCTAGTTTACATCTTTCTATACCTGATTTTGATCTCAGTAATCTTGCTCCAACTGCTACCGTCCCCTTCAGACCCCAACATGTCTTGGCGGAAGCATACTACAACAAGATTAGTTCTGGTCTTGAGAGGGAATTTGAGTTGTCAGCTAGACAAAAAGCCGTGATTGGATGTGTACAGTCAGAACATGCCAAAGATTTTCTTCTTGCTATCCCGATGGAAGGGCTTGGACAACGCATGACGCCTGTAGAGTATCGTGCCATTCTTCGTTATCGATTGATGATCCCTCTATATTCAGATGGTGAGCTGTGTCCAGTGTGTAAGAAGAGTAGACTTGATGCTTTCGGGGAACATGCGGCCCATTGTAAGCATTACCCCAGCTTCAAGTACAGGCATGACCACGTTAGAGATATCTTGTGTGATGTGTTCTGGCGGGCTGGCGTACAGGTTAAGAAGGAGGCTCCTGTTAACTTTCTTACTGATCCTAAGGAAGGAAGATCGACACTACGTCCTGCTGATATTCTGGTCTACAACTGGTCGGGAGGTAAACATGCGTGTGTTGATGTTACAGGGGCGTCTCCGATGGTTGGGCTGAGTGCTGGGATTTTTGAGGTGGGGCTAGCAGCTAGCAATGCAGCAGCGGCAAAAGTGGAGAAACATGACGGAGCTTGTAGGGCTAACCAACATAGTTTCATCCCTTTTGCATTTGACACATTTGGATTGCTAGGCTCAGAAGCAGTTGAGCTCCTCAGGAGAGTGCAGAAGATAATGGATAGCAACGTGATGACTGCAGGTTCGAACGAATATGTATTTAGGAGAATCGGGTTTGCTATCCAGATAGGACTTGCCGCGCAGTTTGTAGCGCGTTTGTCCTCTACTTTTGTGTAATTCGTTGAGCTTATCAATAAAGAAAATTGTTTTTTGAAAAAAAATCGAAAGGAAAACATCGATCTCTTCTTCTTCTCGCTCTGGATCTCTTCTTCTTCTCTCTTGTTATAGTTTTCATCTGTAATAGATCTATATTGAGTTGTTCGAGATCTGGAATCACCTTCTTCTACAATATTCAATCAAGGTGAGATTTCGATCGGTAATCAATCTCTTTTTTTGTTTTCTTCTTATTCAATCTTCAATCAATCTCTCTTCAAATTGAAATATGATAAAATGTTACTATAGATTGTTTTGGGCAAATGCAAAATTGCATCTTGATGTGGGTTGGGTATGTAGAAACTTTGGTATTTATGAATTAATACCACATGAATTAATTTTGGGTGAGAAACTTTGAGAGAACAATTTTGATGTTGATATGTAGAATTATCGTTGTTAGTAGAGATGG
This sequence comes from Aquilegia eximia, assembly GCA_023053565.1. Classification (NCBI taxonomy): domain Eukaryota; kingdom Viridiplantae; phylum Streptophyta; class Magnoliopsida; order Ranunculales; family Ranunculaceae; genus Aquilegia; species Aquilegia eximia. The sequence continues at coordinate 40,086 of JALIGU010000079.1, read as the reverse complement.
ATTTAGGAAGAAGAGATGGTTATTTAACAAAGCATATTGCTATTTTCATGGCTGCTGCTGCTGCTACCAGTAGAACCACTACTATTATATCTCCTTTTCTTCAGTTTTCACTTAAACATAAACATGCTGTTGTTCCTTGTATATCATCATCCAATGGCAATGGCAATGGCAAACCCATTTTGTACACTTGTCTATCCATAAATTGTCGAAAACGCCAATTTCAAACCTGCTTTGTTTCTTTCAATCCATCTGGGAATTTCGACCTCAAGTTAAATGACCAAGAAGATGATGGTAAACAACATTATTATTTCAAGTTTTTTTAGTTTCATCATATATACTGCCACTTCAGTTAAATTTGTTTATTAATGCCTTTATTGAGAATTTGAGACTAACAATTTAGATTTTTGAATCCACTGCTGGCTGGTGTGTGTGTCCACATTGGTAATAGCCTAATATATAGATATTGTTCCAAGATATGCCGGAATATTAATGGGAGTTTCTAATACTGCCGGTACATTGGCAGGTATTGTTGGGGTTGGTCTTAGAGGTCAACTACTTGAAGCTTCAAACGCCACTCATTCTTATCTGACAAGTGCTGAAAGTTGGAGGTCAGTTTTCTTCATACCAGGGTACCTTTGCATGTTTAGCTCTGTCTTGTTTTTATTATTTTCAACTGGGGAAAAAAAATTGATTAAGAAACATCATACTTATTAGCATTTGGGGAGTGTGTTTGGACAATTCTTTCATTGTTCATCCATACTATTACCTGATTACTATTCATGGAAAATTTTCTGTATCAAATGCCTGAGACGATTGTTGGGTTATAATAAATATTAGTACGAACATACGCCAGGTTAGTAATGTACCATATAAGTGATACTGCTCTGCATTTTTACAAAATATGTATAATGTAGACATATCTGATCTCCAACAAATAATCAAATACTAAGTAATCCTAAGTCTATCTTGAAGCAATTATAATTTGTAGACTATATTTTCACAAACATGATACCTAGTGTGTTGCTATGACTGCAAATTAATAAAAAGTAATAACTTCAAACCAGTTGGATGTAACCAGTACGTGAATCAGGACCACTGTAATTAGTCTAGTTGCAACACCAATATATAGGCTAAGCTTTGTGGGTTGGTGCTCTGGTGTCATTTTGGTGTCCTATATAATAAAAAGGAAATGCGGTAATCAAGGCTAAATGAGTCCACACAAAATATCTTCATTGCACTCTCTCTTTCGCTCGTGCCAAACCCATAAATATATGAAAATATAAATTTCAAGTAAAATTAATTCCATTTTATATTTTGCATTTGATACCCCAAACCAAATAATTCTAGTCCATATGAATGCAAAACCATGGGAGATTACGACCTTGTAATTTGTATGCTGTGGTTAATTTGTGAGCACATCCCATGAGTTTTGACGGCCGGCTACATACACACATTGATGACTTGGTCCAATCCATAAAACCATTCCTTTGACAGGTCAGGTCGGTCACCCATCCAACGAATATGTATCTCAAGTCCTCTACCTATAAGTTTTTCTTAGTCACTTGTCATGTAGATGTCTTTTGGTAAGAAATATTGTAGATATTTCTTTGCCTCCACATTCCATTTGTTATAGGTATCATTTTTCCTGGGAAAACAAAAGGACAAATATACACACATCATGTACTAGTATTACTTTTCCCTGAAGTTTTGAATTGACTTCTTTTAATCACACACAAACAATTTCCTTATGGAGTCAGAGCTCTCTTAAGTTGGTCTGGAAGGCAGTGTACTGATCACAAACAAACAATTTCCTTATGCAGTTGAAGCAGGGTAGTCCTATACCAAAATCCGGAAACAAACCAAAACTAAGATCAATGAGTATTTTGAAAGTCACTTGCAATTGGACAAATATAAAAGTGAACCAGATCACAACAAAACCAAGGAAACACTGTCTAGGATGCAATACGGAAAGACCCTGGTTCAAACACAATGAACATTTTTATTGGTTTTATCCATGTAAAATAAATGCCATTCTCGTGTGGGAGTATAGGACACCTTCATCTTTTACCAAAACACGAGGGTAGGGTGTAGCCTACATCTTTTTGGCAAAACACACTCAAGAAGTGCAATACCATGATAACGTGCAACACAAGAACTAACATCTCCTAAGTGCATCCGTCAGAGCATGACCCTCACAGCCCCAACGGGTTCCTAGCCAACTGATAATGCGCCTAAGACATTCAAATGGTTGCGGATTTTGTGAGTCATTGACCACTTACAAGAGGTATATATAAAAAGAATGATGACCATGAAGAAAACAAAAGCTAGAGATGATGCCAGATGATCATTTCTTAATCATACAAGGATCAAGGTATAAAAATACTCTAAAAATCCCACAACATGCAAATGCATCATGCAGTAAACCACCAAAGGCGAAGGGAGTATGATGCAGCCCTACAACAATCCTTGACAGAAATCCACAGTTGAAGTTACCAAACTATAACTAGCCAAAAATAATGGAATCCAAACAATAAATAGACTAGTATGTCCTCAAGACCTAAGACGAAGCCTATAGAAGAGAGATAATAAAAGAACCTAAACCTCCCAAACAAATTGCAACTTATTTAAGACAATTGAATTAAACAAATATCTCAGAAACGATGCATCCAACAACACATACATGGAATAAAAAAAAAAAAAAAAAAAGAAGGAATAACCAACAACCCTTTTTTTTTTTTTTTTATTAACAATGTATTCAGACATGCAGCATGATCTGCAAGCTAGACAACCAAAGCATAAAAAATAGAAGCACCAAACAAATAGCCGATGTGGTTAGAGAAATATGCAATTTAAATAACACAAGGCTAGAAACAAACTACATCATCCCAAATGTGGGACACCACCAGACCTTTGCAAGTCCAGAAAAACCTTCAACTTATCCTTTCTTACCCATACTTGTTTAACACTAGGCGTGCACACCTTGGGAGTTGAAAAGATATAAGATTTCTCCTTAACAAGCTTTGCAATACACTTGTCCTTAACCAATTCCACCTTAGTCTTAGACTTCTGTGTGTTGGAATACCTGTTTTTCTTAAACCTGTGATGAGAACCATTATAATTCCAAGGTCTAGAAAATGCACAAGAAGAAACATTAGAATCAACATGATTATAACGATGAGAAACACGAGAATAGGATGAAACATGTTGATCAAAATCCCAACAAAAGATATCCAAATGACCAACTCTACCACAATAAGAACAATGAAAAACATTAGACTTACTCAAAGAATTCTTATAAGAAGATGTGGTAGTAGAAGATGAAACATGTATGTCACCATTGTATTTGTGACATGGTGCCTTAACATGACCTATACCTCCATTATGAGAACAATATGGCTTATCAGTAAAAACAGCCTTACCATTAACCTTAGACTTAAAATTCTTATGAGAAACATGCTGAAAATTAGTAGCATTAAGTCTAGTCTCAATAGGTGGGGTAGGCAAAAGGGCAGGCAAACTAGATTTTACAGGAGTAATCACACTAGATGAACTAGTAGAAATAGCAATAGGAGAGTCAAATCTAGTTTTGTCCAAAACCTGCAATTTGAGTTGAGTAGACGTTAAATCGTTCTTCGTTACCTCATACTCCACCAATAGAGATTTGTATTTCTCATCGACCTCCTGATTGGCCTTCTCTAAAGCTGCAATTCTACATGACAAGTCAAGTTTTTCTTTGTTAAATAATTGAGAAATAGAAATTGCATCATCTGCAGCACAAGAAATTTGTTTTTCAAGAATCTCAATTTTATCCTGCAAAGAAAGATTAGCCTTTTCCAAATTTTCAATTTTGGATTCATAAACTTCCCCTTGAAGCATATAGTCTTCTGCACAATGTCTGAGTCGTTGTTCTAGAGAATCAACCTTAGTCTGCAAAACACCATTATCTTCAAAACAAAAATTATCAGAAATAGTAGACAAATTACAATTAGCTTTATTAAATTTTTCTTGCAAATCAATATTAGCTTTTTGTAACCTTTCACATTCTTTTGCAAAAAGTCTGTAAAGAAGAGCCCAATCACTATTGCTAACAACATACAAATTATCATCCTTTTTAAAATCAGATTTTGGTTTTGTGGATTTAGACGATTTAGCAATAAAATTATTATAACCAGACTCATGAACCATTATTGCACTCATAGGATCTACGCGTGAGCCATTACGTTCCATAACAAGCGGCCTGCGACTGATACCAATTGAGAACCCAATATATGTGCAATATAACAATAGTAAAGCAAACAATAAAGCAATAAACAAATAAAGAACACACGATATTTTTAACGTGGTAAAACCCAATATGGGAAACGTGCACCGTTGTCCTCGCGACAACAAATAAATCCACTAGATGAAAAGAGATGTACAAACCTATCAACTACCTGCAATCACTGCGAGTTGACACTTCTGGTTAGCTCTAACACCTTGACTTCACCGGAGCACCTTGATGTACGCACAAGACACTCGACTTCTTGATGAACACACAAGAAGACTCGAAGCCGATCTATGTAACAAGCTTACACCAGAGTTCCTTGATGAACACACAAGGATACTCGACTTCTTGATGAACACACAAGAAGACTCGAAGCTAAATCACTATTCAACAATGAAGAAGAAGATGAATAGGGAAGAAGGAAGAAGAAGATGAATGGGGAAGAAGAAGATGAGTTCAATCACCAAAACAACCTAAACCAAAACCTAAACAAACTCCAAGACTAGAGATGAATTGGACGGCCAAAGAACCAACTTGTTCTTTGGAAGAGAAACCCTATTTAAACTTAGGGTTGGAGAACACAGAAAATGGGCCGAAATAGAGAAAATCCACATTGGACGTACGTACGTCGATATGACGTTCGTACGTCTCCATCCGAAAAAACTTGCTGACTGCTTGGACGTATGAACGTCCTAACAAGGTACGTACGTCCAGACCAAAAACTTTCCTGCTGCCTAACCATACGTACGTACGTCCTAACATGGTACGTACGTTTACCACAATGAGAGTTTTGCTGCCTAACCTGACGTACGTACGTCCTAACAAGGTACGTACGTCCTGAACCAAAAACAACCTTTTGACACAAGACGCGAAGACAAAGACACGGGATGACACGCGTACAACAAGGTTTTCTTAACAATGAAATCAAGGCGAGATAACCAAGGACGACCAATGTCACAAAATTGATGTCAAACAACTTAGTGCCGGTTTCAGTTTAGTCGTCTACCTAGTACCTACTTTCCCTAATATATATATTTAGAGAGAGAGGGAGAGAGATTTTAGTCGAAGAAGAATTGGTTTCCGTGTGGAAATTAAATATCTCTCTCTCTCTCTTGATCAGTTAATCAGTGGTTGTGTTAGATTAGACTCAAAACACAATTTTGAACCCAAGCCCATTATTAGAACCATTGGAAATTCTAATAAGCGTCATTCAATTGCAATGGTTCAACTAATAATGAAGAAGTGGAATTGATACTGCTTCAACTGAAGTTGAATAGTTTGTGTTTAAACTGAAGTTGAATGAGAATAACATGTACTTACGCTGTTTCGTTGATACTTGTTTTTCGTGTAATTCTTGTATTAAAAAAGATTAATTGAACTATAAACTTCAAGTTAGTGTATGGACAGATTTACTGATTTACTATTTCCTACCTTTAATCTTGAGTTTACTAATTTATAGATATCTTTAAAAAAAATTACAACTTCTGAATCAGTGCTATGCTACTATCTCTAACATAATACATAGCTGGGAACTCTTGGTGTCAAACATAAAACTTTGGAGTTGGATAATATTTTAATCTGTCTTCTACTTCATGTAGTAGAACCCACCCTTTCATCAACCTAACAGGTAAGTTATGCAGTGTTATAGTGCCATTATACAGATACCTGTAGCTTCTCTATGAAAACACCACCTAAAAATGAAACAAAAAGCAGAAAAAGAATATAGCTAAGTAGCTAACTGAATACCAAAACCACAAACACGATTCTTTCCAGATAAAAGTTTGGTTGCTGTTATTAATAAAAAGGTGCTAAAGGGATAAAAGAAAAGAAAAGAAAAAAAACAAAAAGACCCTATAAAGGAGTATATATAATGATACAGGTATACAACAAAGCATTTCCGATTAAAATCACAATGACCCCTCATTGAGTGCTTAGTAAACAGAACATGTTGCGATTGTCTTCCATAAACTCCAACTTGTAGCATATGGAAGATACTTCCACACAATGTTTCCTAATTTCGTATTTGCTTAAAATTTGCGATTCTTCTAGTTTAAGGTGTAATTAATTTTGAATCTTCTGATACACGAAACCGCCCTTAATGGTAAAATATGCTCATTACTTCAAATTTAATAACACTTTCCTATAATTACGGACTTAATATTTTTATAATTATTATGAACCGCCTCGAAAATACGTTGGATGTAAAATTACCAAAAAATCAAAATCCAAAAAAATATGTTTTTAAAGAATTAGGTTAAGGGGCAATTTGGTCAATATCCAGTCGTGGTTTCTTATATAAGACAAACTCTTCGTCCTCATTACACACAGATCTAATCACAACATACACCAGCGCCTCCATTGTTGCTCTGCAACTCGCCATCCGAAAACCAGAACTCACCACCCCACGACCGTTTTGAACCCACTTTTGTCCCACTCTTCTCGTATGTCTCAATTATGGAAACCCTAGCCCTCTAGATTATCCTATCGCCGGAATTACTGATTCCGACTTTACTGTCTTTTTCAAAAAAAAAATTCTCCATTCTTTTCCAAGACGATATATTGAAGGTCCATTTTACCTATGAAATGGTGCAAAGGAATTGGGCAAATTGAAGGTCCATTTTGCCTCGAGCTCGTCGATTATTTCGACATTCGTTGTTAACTCGAGCCGCAAAATGGGTATGTCTATCGTTGTTATTTCAAGAGACACAACTTTTATATTGATTTTTTTTACACCATTGCTAAGGCCGTTCGAGGCCAATTGACCGCCCCTCTTCTTGTACATATTGCTCGCCTCATGCTCCTTAAGCAAACTCTCGTTCTTCCTTAAACCACTTGGTACAAGATTCCTTCGGCTCGTTGGAATTCAGGTCTTTATCGAATCTCCAATCATGTACCCTAGACTTCGGTCAGTGCGGTGGTTTCTCCTTAATTTCCACGGGGATGGACACCTTCTTGTGGTTCTCTTTGTGCGGACGTTCTTGGTCCGTCGTCTTCTCGCCCAGCTGAGCCCCCTTATAGTTTGGAAACTCGGTTGTGTTGCCAATCTTGAGGTGAATGTGCGTGGTTTGTGAAACAAGAATCGAGAATTTTGTATGGAGGTGTGTGGGCGATTTGATTCTCAAGATGAGACGCTCTAAGCCATACTTGAAGCTCTTGAGGACGATCCCGCTCGTAGACGCCGCCACTAGTCTAGTTTTAGTTGTTTGTCGAGTCATCGAGTCTGTTTTATTTTTGTTAATTCCTTTGCATTATGTATTAAATGATTATTCTCTTGTAATGCAAAAGTTTAGTTTATAATTAGTATAATGAAAAAATTATTTTATTTTAGTTTATGCTTAATAATTATGTAATGCTAAATATTCAAAGTATAAGCTACAATATGACACCAAAAATATACAATACTCCTTCATAGGATTATGAAGTATAGGGAATCTGACATTAAAATACCTAACTTAGCACTTTTTAGGAGGTAACCTAAAATTGTTTGGGGGTGGAGCATCATCCCCAAGGTCTTGGAATCTGACCATAAAGGACCATCATTGAATGTATTTGCGTAGTTTAACTATTTCTTTTCCAGGATTCCTTTTTTTTTAACAATTTAAGGTTTGTTTTCTAATCCTTAAGCAACGAGGATGTTGCATTTTTTTTAGGCAGTGGGAATTCATTAAAAAATAACAAAGTCCATGCATTTTATTAGTTGAACTCTCTCATTAAAATGTTTTCAACAATCCAAAATTATTATAGGCTAAATACCTTTTATATGATAAATTATGTCTTGATTTTTTATACTTAGTAGCTAAGAATAAATTATTTAAGTCTTGAAGTTTAGTTATATATTGCTTGTATAGGATCATGTGCATTGTATCTTGTTACATTTTCTTGTATTAAATTCGTGCACATATAAACTTTATCTTAAGACTTTGACGATAAATTGTTGAGACTTAACCTAATGAGTTTTTGAGCTTTTGTCTGTTTCTTTCTGAGTGATATACATAAAATCTAGAGTCAAATACTCGACCTTGCATTTTCTAGTCTCATATATTTTATTCCTAGTCTTGAGGTGACGTCAAGTGGGTGTAATATAAACTTAGGTCTTGTTTGAAGACGTGATCACCAAATCAAAAACTTAGAGATGATACAAAGATAAATAGATAACCCTCTACCTTTAGCCTACCCATTATATTATTATTCCATTAGGTTAACCATTTCACTTAGAAATACTTAGGGATGATTTTTGCAAAGTGACTACATGAAGAAAAAATGAAAGTCAAAGAAATCTCCAAGCTAGAAACAAAGTGTTTGTCAAAGAAAGGTAAAAAAGTTTGAAGAATTCAAGAAAAGTCCAATCTTCCAAAAAGAAATTAAATATTAAGAATAAAAAGGGAAGATCAAAGGACTTGAGCTTAAACGGATTTTGAAATATCAAAAGAAAAGTACTAAATAAAGTACTTTGGAAAATAAAAAAGAAAGAATCCAAATTTTCTCCAAGTGTTTAGATTATAAAAATTTACAAGGAAATTCGAGAAGACCTCTAAGTTTCAGAAACCTCTTCCATTTTAAACCATGTCCTAAGCCAAGTTACAACCCATAAATGTCTTTGTAGATTTATGTTTGATATGGTAGGATGTGGAGAGTAAGTGAGAAGGCGCTAAGATGAAATACCCGACATCTCAATGACTAACATATTCCTTCCATGAGACTAATTTCATTCCATACATTCTTGTGTTTTATTTTCATTTAGTATATGAGATGTTTGTTCATATTCTTCCCCATATGAATGAGGTAAAATATGAGCCCATTTCTAAGTGATTTTCTTTATGAATGTATGGCATATGAGGATTAAAGTCAAAGCAAAATTTCGGATAGTTATTTGAGATGTAGGTGTTTGTGTACATCATGCATACTTAAATATGTGTTTATGTTGTTATTGCATTATCTCATACACTTGCACTATATTTCTACATGTGGAAAGACTTCATTATTTGTTCTTATCTATTTAATCATTAAATTGTTTGGCAAATTTAAATAGTATAGAGTATCAAGCCGATCTTTTGTATCTTACATGTTTTCATTTAATTTGCATGAAGTTTATGGGTATCTTCTCGGAAAAATCCTTAGAAGACTATAACTCATCCACCTGGGTTCTTATGGTTTAAAGCCTTGGTATTTAGGGTAAAAACACCATGTACTTTATTTATTCGTTGTAATATAGATATGCTCTTATTCCATTATCTTTTACTCTCTTGCCTGAGGACAAACAAAGTGTTGTTCGGGGGTATTTGATATGAGCACAAAAGTCTTATTCCTTAATACCTTCCAAATAACACTTTGTTTACTCATATGTTCTTTAATGTCCCTTTCAGTCATATTTTCAGGTTTATTATATTTCACATGCCTTAACTCTCACTAACTTGAAAGAAGGCCTAAAGTATTAGTATTGGGCTTAAGTTGATGAATTATGAATCAAACTTGATAAGAGATTCAAGTCCACCTCCTCAAGGACTTCTAAATCAAAGAGGAAGCCCTCCAAAAGAAGGAAGACTTTGAAACCAAAACGGAAGCAACAATTGTACCAAGCTCAGAGGAGTATTTCCACAATACTAAAGTCCAATAAGATACTCACTGTGATCCAGGCAGAAGACGGAGTAAACGACTGAAGACCGAAGACCAGAAGTCCATTATCAACTCACCCCCCCCCCCCCCCCCCCCGCACTACTGCTACTCGCCACATCGCTAGTTTAGCAGTCCCAAACAATGTTTGTCCTGTGCCGACTTGTATGTTATTGGCCTTACACAAACCTAAGTCTATCCTATTGCCGACTTGATGTATTTAGACGTGCTTTTCATGGTAGAACAATATATATACTATAGAAAATTAGGGTTTTGATATAACTCAATAGAGAAAAATAATATTCCACCTCTTGTATCTTGAAGCAATAGTTTTTATTAGGTTTTTAAGGTTTAAGAGCAATAAAGATTTGTTTTTCTATTGTTCCTCATCAATGGAAGGCTAAACCCTTAAGTTATAAGTAGCTTCCATTGATAAAACCATGATATTTTAATTATAGTTTTTATGTTTATTTTCATTGAATCGTTTTCATGCAAAATAGTTATAACAATACTTTCATATTACCATATCAAGAGAGAAGTAATATGTTAGTTTATTCTTTTTAATATTATTGTATGTTAGTTTACCATGCTTACACGCTTATTACTTACAATACCTGACATATGAGTTTATAATAGGGTTTCAATATAAACTTGGATTGCTTAGAGGATGATATTTGTACGCCTGGATGGGTGGAACCATATAATTGATTACTTAGCGTCTTGTTTCTTTGGGCTTCATCCACTCTATTCATGCATCTCAAGTAAAATATTTAGACGCAATAGCTGAGAGGTGAGTGTTTCTCTATCCCGACAATAGTTGAGAGGTGAGTCGGGGAGCTACAATAGCTAAGAGGTGAGTAACTAAGAACATGCATATTAACTAGATTAGTATTATACATGGTGGATTCATGAGGTTAACATGTTCCCTATTCCTTTTGTTGATCTTACTCTATTTTAGTAATTATACTTATATTAGAATCAATTCATTTAGTTGTTATTATTTCTCTTTAAAAATATTGTGGTATCTTCTTGGTAGTTTCTTTGTTTTCTTCTTGATTATAGTTGATTGATACTCTTCATTGTCGGTATACATCAAATCCTTGGAAGGATAATTGTTATTATAGTATTGAGTCAACAACAACATCTCATCATTCATCGATCACATCCGTATCCATCTCAACCATATTCAATATGGTTACAACAATACGATGACTTGTTTAGAGCAATATCAATGCAATGTGTAAAACTGGACACATCACCACCATCTAGGCTCCATGTAGGATTTTACACCTTCCTAAATTAAAATGCAAACCAAGAGAGTGTATCTTTCCCAACCCAAAGGTGGATGTGAGGATACATATCAACATTTATGGTCACATGGAACTTCATATTCAGCTTCGCTACTTTATTTAAGTTTAAATGGAACTTCAAGTTCTGTCTGTTTCTCTATTTGAGTTCAAATGGAACATCATGTTCTGTTTTTCCATTATAATTAAGTCAAATGGAACTTCAAGTTCTGTATGCTTTGTCTGAGGGTGTGGATCCACACCCCCGTTTAAACCTCCATGTATCCAACTTCTATTTTACACCTTCAGTACTGGAAAAGCCTTTTCAACATCCCAAGGTGTAAACATCCACCCCCACCTTGGTTTACACCTTGCATTGTTATTACTCTTAAAGATGATATTAGCTTATAGTCAGTGCTATTAACTTTTAAATACAAGTATTAACCTGTAATTATTTTTGCTTTGCTAATAAATGAGTACTGTACATTACGAAATTGATCCCAAATTTTATTTTACCAAAGTAATTGTTTAAACAAAGATTGTGAAATTGGTCTTAGGGATGTACAAAGCTTAAGATAATGTCTTTCAAATTCCACATTTTCCCCCTGGTCCACCAAAGAGGAGTGAAAGACCTCAGTATTTTTGGTTGCCCCAATATTTTAGACCATAGCATTTAGGATTGTCCACATAACTCAGCATACCATTTTCTTTAGGAACCAACAAATTAGCAAATGCATCAAAAATATGGAGGAGTGTAATATAGCAAGCGTTTATGAAATCAGCCCCAGGGAAATGTCCATTCCCCATGGGGGGGCTATATCCGTCTGGATGCCCTATCGCCAGTCCACCCCACCCAACTGTAGAAGCTCCTTCTTTTAGTTGTGGAATCATAGGCTGTGGCCAATAGCCAATTAATATATCGAAATATTTTAACCACCAGTTTTGACTGATTTTACCCTGTCACGAAGTAGCCAAAAGAAAGTTAATAAAACATTAAAGGATAACAAATTAAATACAATACACATTTACATATATTGATATCTTGAATTGTTGTGAAGTCGAGGAGCTCAATATTAATCTATAATAGAGGGTTGGTACTCAATACAATTATTGCTATTGTCCATGGATTAGGTTTCTAAAATAATAGCCTAATATCATTAGCTATTTACGTTAGCTAGTTTAGACTTTTGAGTGTATCATAGAGGAACATTTCTTCACAATCCTTTTTGTAGGCAATACGGACATGCTTGTATGTGAAGATAAAAACTGATATATTATCGTCCATTATTAATACAAGTTAAGGGTCAGCCTATCTCTATTAACTGTTTTAAAAAATATATCAATAACGTAAATTTTCTTATTATTTTTACTATAGTGAAATATATATATATATATATATATATATATATATATATATATATATATATATATATATATATATTATCTTGAAAACATAAATACTAAGATATGTTTGTTCTCCATCATATGTGGATGTGAAAAGGAGTTGCATGCCAAGCGTATAACGTCGACTAACTTGTACAAATACTGAGCAAAGATAATTGTAGCAGCCTGTTTTAAAATTATTGTTCTGTTGATGTAGAAAATAAATTATCAATAACAATAATAGTAAAAGTACAATTAGAATAGCAAGTGTATTTTTTTATGAAGAGTAGTAGGTGTATAACTTACTGTCCAATAAGCAAATAAACGACTGTCGTTGTTCCCTGATAACTTTGGTGATACCTGATAATCCATGAATTATTAATTCAAATCAATATCCAATAACCTAATAAAGGGACTGTCACTGTCTGTGATGAACTTGGAAAATAAATGACTTATCCAAAAAATGTCTACATAATATGACGTACCATCCACCCAACCTGTAAGCTAATTGGACCATTTTCAATACACATTTGATCGGTGCTTAGTTGATAAGCTTTGATTCGTAGACTATATATATTCAAGCATCCGTGGACACCATAATATGTTGTTTTCTCAGATGGAAAAATTGATGATAACCCCCCTAGTTTAGGTCACTTTTGGCGAAAACCTCGTAATTCTACTATTTTAGCGTAAACCCCTAACACACCAAATTATACCATGTTTTTCCCATTATACCTTTGACTCATACACTTTACCTAAACCCCCCAAATCTGAATTAACAAAAACTATTAAAAACAGTTAACCTCCATTAACCAAACATGTATTTGAGAAAACCCTTGTGATCTCTTTGATAAATAAAACTTAAGTAATAATTAAAGTGTAAATTAAGAAATACATAGAAAAAATTAATTATTCCAATAGGGTTTCTTAATTTTTGTGACAAACCCAACCCAGCCTATCAAAACGGGGTGGAGTGGAGGGAGTAATATATTGTATAATATAGAAGTAAGATAAAATAAATTATGAAATATTTCACATCTAAGTAAAGATAATAAAAATATATAAGATTCTTTCAATTCAAAACATATAAACTAAGTAACGTTTTTCAAATGTAGAACATTGGATATTCAACTTACATGTTGACCAGTGAAACTTGATGTATGTGGATGAATAGAGTTAACATGACTTCGGAAAAAGTTCTTGTATCTAATCAAATCTTCCTTTCTTGTTCTTCGAATAGGGATTGTTTCTCGTGGGCAATTTACATCACTTACTCAAGCCCAAAAATTTAAACCTTTCTTTATGGTAGCATTTTTCCTGATCAATACTTGTGGTGGATGCGTAGGTTTCATCTACACATGATAGTAAATGATTCATACAAATTAATATAAACAATTCTGGTATAACTCTTTTATTATCAGCTTATGAACTAAACAAATTCTAACATTGGCACACAAATCTAAGGAGTTGGCATTATTTGCTATTGCAAAGGCATATTTTTCTGTTAGACTTATTTGCCCTCTAGATTTAATCAATGAATCTAACCTGGATTTTATTTGTTATATTTTTTGTGTGGGATTTGTGGGATACATAAAACCCTACCACGTATACGTGCAATGAACCCTAGTGGGATTTGTTAAAAATTTTGATTTAAAAGTGAAAAGGTTTTAAAAAATAATTAATAAAACCTAAATTGAGAGAATATAATAATATATTTGAGAATAAATAAGTCTAATAGAAAAATACACCTTTGCAATAGAAAATATTGCCTTGGCAATAACCGACTCCCAAATCTAATACTATATAAAAATTAAAAATTGTAAATACATGGATAGTTTTATATAAAACATCTGATGGATACTTTTTATGACATGAGCTCTCCAAGATTTTTTTTTAAATCCAACCTTTTCTAGGGTTTTGTCTGTGTTGTTGATGTCATGCGCAGCTTGGTAAACCCTTTCTAGGGCCTTGTATGCGTTGATACCATAGTGCGTTGCACTTGTCCAACCCTTTGTATGGACTTAACTATGTTGTTGATGTCATGCTCCATTCTGTCTAGCCCTCTCAAAGGCCTCTTCTGCACTGCCATCTGTCTACAGTTTTACTAGTTCCTGTCCAGCCCTTTCAACTGCTTTATTACTCCAAAATCAGCCTTCTTCGTCTTGGAGTACATCATTTTTATTGGTTTTTGAAGTTATATCAGATGTTTTGGGGAAAGTAAACCCTAGCCATTGAAACGAACATGACACTAGCAATCACCACCACTACCTCTGGCGTCTTTCTTTGATGAGCAGTTGGTTATCCATGCACTTGGTGAACTAGGGTAGATAATAATGATCGGCCTACGACAATTGTGGTATGATTCACTTGGTTAATTCTTGTTAATGCTTATAAAATCGACATGAAAGTCAAATTTACAAAGATGTATCGCTTTCGTAAGACCATGGTAGGGTTGTGTAACTTGGTTTTGTGGTCATTAGAGATAGGGTATAATTATATTTCATCAATTTAGTGCTCATACATGTTATAAAGTAATAATTTAGATCAATGATTACTTGGGTAATCACTTTGACATGAATAATTCTATGCTTACAAACATTTCCTACAAATATAACCCACAAACTGATGTGGCATAGCCACGTCAGCAATTCTCTCCAAAAAAAATAAAAAATAAAAAAAATAAACCTCTCTCAAATTCATCTTCTCGATTCAAGTTTCCATCTCCACGATGGTTTTGATTAATCTTTGTATATTTTGTTACATCAATTCAAAACCAAATAGTCGATTGTAGAAAAATAGTACAAGATGTCCACAAGATGAATCGTCATGGAGTCAGCAAGAAAAATAATTGTTATCGTCCTGAGGAAAACTCATTAAAACGATAAGGGGGCGAATGAGATAGTCAGTTGAAATAAATGCTGAAAATAAGGTAAAGATATCTAATAAGGTATTTTTTGCATAACAAAATTTTTATTTCTTTTTCAGAAAAAAGATGTACAAGAGAAAGTCCCCCGCCAACCGGGACAGGAATCTTTCTACAAAAGGCTAACGGAGCAAAGGCTGAGAAAAATGACCAGGCACATCGCGACCTTCTTTGCCTTCTCCTTTTCCAGCTGATCGAGGACCTGTTGGTAGACAGCCTTCGCCAACCGGAGCTCCTCAACGGCCCGGTCATACGCTGCCTCCTTGAAGGTGAGACGTCGGTCCAGCTCCAGCTTCTCTCGGGTCAACTTCTCACAAGTAGCCTCCAGCGTCACCAAGGAAGTCTTGGCATCCTCCTCCTTCTGAAGAGCAGCTGTCAGTTTGAAGAACAGATTATGATAGTCCGTCGCCACCATGGACTGCTTGTTCTCCTCCAGAGCCCACCGCTCACTGTTGGCCGCCGCCAGGTCTTTCTCGAGCAGACGATTCTCAGTTCGCAGGCGTTCCAGATCCTCCAAGGCAGAAGACCGGGGTCTAACACTCGTCGAGCCCCGGGCAGACTCGTCTTCCAGCCCCGGGCAGACTCGTCTAACATAGCCTTGCCCTCAGATCAACCGGGGCAGGGAACTCCTCAGAAATTACTTCAACAACAAAGGGCTGGGAAGGTCTTACCTCCACCAGAGCCTCAACTCCAACATCACCAACATTGGGGGCGTCCACTTCATCCAACAGACCCCCCGGAACCACACCTGGCTCGCCTCCCTCTGCAGCAGAGGAGACCACCGTCTCCTCGGACACACCTCCCACCATCTTCGGCTGGGCTAGGTTGTCCACCTCAGCATATGCCTGCACCGACAAGTGTCACCGGTGGCTGTATAAGAAGCTAAATCGGGAGCAACTGAGCATTAGCCAGCCAAGCATGGGCAATCGAGTAGGGTCCAACCTGGTTCCAAGGGATCCACATACGCTCTGTGGGCCTTGACCCACTGGATAGTCCACGATCAATGGGTGGAGCCTCGGCTACTGTATAAGAAGTTGAACTGTGGGCTCCCATACATCGGCCAGGCCCACCTCAGTCAAGTAGGCCAGCTCCGGCCCAGTAAAGTCCAACAGCGGCAAGGGCTCATCCAAAGGCTCAACACAAAAGCCCAGAGGACCTGACCAGGGTGTATGCAATGAAGAATAAGCCTCCGGTCAGAGGAGTCAAGCCCAAGTCCCAACCAACTAGATAAGTCCAGCAAGATCTAGGCTAACAGAACCCATGGTTCTAGCCCGTTAGAGAATATAAAGGAAGACCCAGATTGAACCAAGACTAATCAGAGGATGCCATGTGGCAGTCATCCTGGTTAAAGAGGATTCAAACCAAGGGGATAACCGCTCAGCAGCATGCAAGCTATCTCCACAGAAAGTATTTTCACAGTTGAACTACTTGAGTTCGTGGAGTGAAAACCGTAGGGGTGGTTGAGTCAGCCTCCTTCGGGCAACTACAAATATAGCTTGGTGGAAGCAAAAACTTAATTCCAAGATCATCATTTTGGATACGTACGCAGCCTGATCCCGATCAGGTCAAGTCTCATTGTATACCCCCCCCCCATCTTATGTTTGCCTATAAAAAAATTTCATGTATACCCCCCCCCCCTCCTCCAATCTATACATATCTCGAGTTTGTGGGATCAAATTTTGCACCCACACTCTTTGGTGCCCACTATGGGGCTGAATCTCCCATCAGTTCCAGAGCCTTGAGGAATCTCGATCCAGTCATACTGCAGTTGCGGCAACAATGGCTGGAAGTAAGAGACGCCCAACTCGTTCCAACAATGCAATGAGCCAAGTTACTTAAAGTCAGACAGTAAACTTTTCTCCCATGTCTCCGGTTCTTGAAGCAATAGAACCAATGAATCAAGAATCAATTCTCAGGACTGAGGGCATTAATCAGGGCTCGCAACACACTGAAAGTGGACAGCTAGGGGGAAAAAACTTAGTTGTACAAATCACTAATAATCCTGGTAATCCTAACGCAGTCAGCAGGACTGTCAGGGTAGCCGTAGTAAGAAGAGACCAGAGAATCTCTCCTCTGACAACGGAAGGAGGTTATACCGAGTAGCTGAAGGGAAAAGGACCAGCGGTAGAATCCCCAACTGCAATCATTAAGCGGATGACCAGAGAAAACACAGAACTATGGAGAAAGAAGAGAACCAAAGCCAGAGATAGCCAGTCAGCTTCAGCCCCGTCTTCTAGTCCGTCTTCTCAGAAGAAGATATGGCCACCGCCAGGTAGTGACCGGAGTCTTACTCTTCATAGCCATGTTCCCTGTCCTGATTCGGACATGCTAGCACCAGGAAGAGATAAGATGTGTATCTCTCCAGCTCAGAGATATCGCTGCGGACGCGCGAGAAGTCCCGGACCACATCGTGGGCACAGGATTACCCGCAACAGGTCCGTCGAACAATTCACTCCGCCAAAAGGACTACCCAGGAAGAGGGACCAGTGCACTCGTCTGGCACGCCACGGTTAGAGAGCAAGGAGCACTCAATGGGCCCACATTCATCAGAGACAAGCAGAGCTGAATGTGGAACAGATAAATCAACTTAAGCTTAAAAGATGATCGACTTGGTTGTTTCCAACAAAGCCAATCGGGATGAACGAATCAGGTAACTTAATCTCTCAAGGTTAGTCGTATCATCTTTGGCAGAAGAGGTCAGGAGTCATATAGTCCCGTCCAGCTTCAAACAACCGCCCTTCGAACAGTATGATGAGACAAACGGTTGTCCAGTTCAGCATGTTATAAACTATAATAGCACCATGGCTATCTGGGACCATGATGACAAGTTACTTGCAAAAATCTTTGCTGCTTCACTCAAAGGCGAAGCACAGCCGTGGTATCATAATCTACCACCTGCATCCATCAACACATTCGTACAACTGGCTGAGTTGTTCGAAGAAATATATCCGTTTAATTTGAAGACCAGGAAAGGAGCTGAAGTCCTATTCTACCTACACATGGACCAGAGAGAAACACTCAGGAATTTTGCCTGAAGGTTTCAAACTCTATTGTCAGGAGTGCAAGACGCATCTGATAGCGTCATCATTCAAGCCTTCAAGTATGCCTTGAACAACAACCATGAAGAATTATACCGGTCAATGGCAAGGAAGCCCCCATCCTTTGTTTTGGCCTTGCTCGAGAAAGTAGAAAGGTATGCTCAGGAGAAGGACGACCTGAAAGCCAGAAGGAAGAGATTCGTCGGATGCAAAACCTCCGAGAAGCCACACAAGGCAAAGGAAGAAAGCTTCGACAGGGATCACAAAGAACAAGGACAGCAAAGGGAAAGCGCCAACTCAGCAATCCGACCGCCGGTAAGAAAAGTCTACCGGGGGCGAACGCAAAGAAAGGGAGTTCACACCCTTGAGATTAGCGACCTAAGAAGTATTCAAGAAGATAAAAAACAGAGGACTGCTCAACAAACCTACCCCTCTCCCGAACGACCCGGAGGGCAGGAGAGATAAGTCCAAGAAGTGCAATCTGCATAATGATTACGGTCATGAGCAGAAGAACTACAGGTCGTTGAAATACGAAATGCAGAGTCTGGTCAATGTCGGACTCATCCCAGATATTGTACAGACCGGAGCACTTGAACAGGTAAAAATCGGAGATCGAATATTGTATATGTTTGCCACGTACAGGCACCTGGTTCTTCCAAGACAGAGAGGAAGAATTGCGCTCGAGAAAAGCTCCGGTAGATATGGCATGTCTATGAGTTTGGGCAGCACAACTTCAACGAAGGGACGAAAACAAAGTCCATTGTTCTTGGAGGTTTGACATTCACAGAGGAAGACGAAAAGGGCGTGCATTGCCCATATAATAACGCCCCTGGTTATCACAGGATGGATTGGTGTCTACCGGGATCAGCGAGTCATGGTCGACACCAACAACATCTCCAGGGTTATGTTCTCATGCACCTACAAAGCTATCGAGCTTTACAAAGGTCTTATCGAGTCTGACGAGACTCCTATCTATGGATTCAATAGGGAGACAACACAGTCCTCCGGGTAAGTCCAACTGCCAATCACGGTGGGATTCAATACCGTCGGGATAGACTTCTTGTTGGTCGACTCCCCCTCCTACTACAATGTTATTCTGGGAAGGGACTGAATTCATCAGATGAAAGCCATAGTGTCCAGGGAGACCAAGGGATGGTGTTCAAGTGCCATCTCGATGCTGTCAAAGAAAAGTCCATCTCCGAGACCAAGGGGAACACTATCTTCCTAACAGACTCTCACCAATAGCAACCAACTCCTGACAAGTCTGTCAAGGGGAAGCTTGACATGAGAACCGAGATATCATCAGCGGTCGACGAGTTGGAAGAATTTATAGTGGGATCAAAGTCCCTCATGATAACTTACATCTCTGCAGTCTACCGAAGGCAGAGAAGGATTTCATGATCACCCTACTCCGGAAGAATCACCACTTTAGGATTTCATGATCACCCTACTCCAGAAGAATCACCACGTCTTCACGTTGAGTGTCAGCGAAATGCCAGGAATAGAGCCTGCGGTCGCGTGCCATAAGCTGGACATCTATCCTCAGTTTAAACTGGTCAAGCAGAAACCAAGACGATTGGCGCCATATCGAAAGCTGGCGGTCAACGAATAAGTCGATCGACTACTTTCAGTCAACTTCATCAAACCAGTCATCTACCCAACCTGGGTTTCAAACATCGTGGTTGTCCCAAAGATGAATGGTAAGATTCGAGTTTGCATTGATTTTACTAATTTTAACAAAGCATGTCCTCTGCACCCATATCCACTCCCTAGGTTCAGAGACATGGTGGACGCCACGGCTGGCTATCAAAGATTGTCCTTCATGGACATCTACTCTGGATACAACCAGATCCCACTTCACGAAGAAGATCAGGAGCATACTGCTACCGGGTGATGCCGTTTGGTCTGAATAACTCTGGAGCAACATACTAGAAGCTCGTCAACACCATCTTCAACGAGCTCATAGGTCAGACCATGGAAGTATATATAGACAACATGGTGGTCAAAACCAAGGAGAAAGACAATCATTTGCGAGATCAACACCAGACATTTGACATCCTGACACGGTACAACATGAAGCTGAATCCTGCCAAATGTTCTTTTAGTCTTTCTTCCGGCAAGTTCCTTAGCTTGCTCATGACCAACTGGGGCATAGAAGCCAATCCAAATCAGATCCGGGCAGTCCTGGAAATACCATGTCCAAAGAATTCCAGAGACTGACCGGGAGGTTAGCCGCTTTCAACAGGTTCATCTCCCGGTACTCGGACCGATGCAAGCCATTCTTCAACGGCATCAAAGTTAATACAGAATGTAAGCCTACTAGTCAGCATGCCTTTGACGAGATTAAAGCATACCTCACTCAACCTCCGGTCCTAACAACACCACAAACCGGGCAACCAGACGGCATCTATCTAGCTGCATCTGATATAGCAGTCAGTGCGGTTATATTTGTGGAAATACCGGAGGAAAATCCAATTTTACTTCATCAGCAAAGTGTTGTAGGGTGCTGAGACCAGATACTCGAAAATCGAAAAGATCGCTCTTGCTTTGGTACATGCAGCCAGAAGGCTAAAGCCTAATTTTCAAGGGAGAGTGATCAGACCTCAAAAGTGTATATTTATCCCCCGAATAACACCATTTGTATAGCACTTAGCTTATATTATTGAATTATATTTATTGATTAGTGCTTTCTTGTCTTTTGTGTAGGTTTCATGAGCGGAAATGCGAATATTATGTAAAAACCCGCGAAAAGTCAATAAAAACAAGCAAAAAAGTGTTATTTGCACATGGGAAGGAGAATCGATATTTGCACCCACAAGATCTGATGAGGGCACCCCAAGGTCAGATCTGGTTACTTGACTTTTGGTCAAAGTGGGGCGGTCCAATTCTCAGCCCAAACCATATCTTAATTAAGCCCATAAGTCAGAATTTCTATTTTGGGCCTTAATTAAGTCCAAACTTAAAAAGGCTCCACAAAAAGATCAGAAGTCTGATTTGGGCCCATGAGCTATCAAACTGAAAGTCTTGGCCCAAGTTACAACTTAAGCCCTAGGTAATTAGGTTTTGCTAATTACGTAATGTCTGTAGAAGACCAACAGCAGCAGCCACAAATTTGACCTTATTTGGAAGTTTTTTCATGCAAGTAATCTACTTTGTATTTTCTATATAAGAGAAGTTATAATTAAGGTTTAGGTATTTTAGTTTTTCTTTGAGATCAACTTTCATTGAAGAAAATGTCATCTTCTTCTTCATTAACCAATTGAGGTTTTGAGACCCGTCATTTTCTTGGAGAGTTATTATGAACATCTGGATTCAAAAGACTAAACCTCTCAGTTTTGTCTATTTTTAGTCCCATATTAATTTTCTAGTTAGCCTTGAGATGACATCAAATGGGTGTAATATAAACTTGAATCTTGTAGTTTATTCAAGATGTGATCACCATATCAGTACTTAGAAATGATACGAAGACATTTAGTTTAACCCTGTTTACCTTAATCTTCCCTATGATACTTTATCCGTTAGGTTGATCATTCTGAGCCTCTCTTGTTACTTAGCTTTAGCCCATTATCCTTACCCAACTCCGTTGTAGGAATAATTACCTTTAGAATATGTAAGTCCTTTTACACATTGTTTTTAGAACATGAGGATGATTGTTTCTGTGGTTACAAGAAGAAAGAAGAATTACAAAGAAATCTCCAAACTAGTGAGATGAAACAAATATTGAAAACCAAAAAGTTTGAAGAATTCTTGAGAAGCCAAAATCTTCCATAAAATCAAGAAATTCAAAAGAAAGGAAGATTCCAAAATATTGGCTAGTGCTTCATTAAATTTTCCTAAACAAGATGAGAAACACTTCTTCCCAAGAGAAAAATTCGAAATAATTCTCCAAGTATTGAAGACCCAAATGTTCCAAAAATATTTCACAAAAGCCTTCTGCATTTCTAGACATGTCCTAAGCCCAATTACAACCTATTATGTCTTCTGTAGATCTAAGCTGATATGGTAGGATGTGGCGAGTAAGTGAGAAGGTGCTAAGGTGAGAACCTAACATCTCAAGCAAGACTAACTTTTCCATTCTTTGAGACTAAGTTCATTCCTTTACACCAATCTCTGAGTGATTTTTATTTCTAGGCGTATGCCTATGAAGCAAAAATCAAAGCGACCTTTCCAATGGTGACTTAAAAAGTGTGGTAATATGTACATGGCTGTCTTCGATGCATTTGAAACCGTTATGCTTATTTTTCATGCATTTGTAGTACAGTATCTCATATGAACGGTTTTGCAATACTTATCCTTATCTCTGAGATACTATATGGATGACATCCATTTCTGAGGTAAATGGTAGAACATTTTATTCTTTGGACTAGTCAATGTAGTAAGTTTGTGGGTATTTTCTCTGGAAAACACTCAGGAGACTATAACCCCTCCACTTGGGAAGCCTTTGTGGTTGAAAGCATTGATGCATATGGTTAATATAATCACCCTAGTTTTATTTCTCTTTTGAGACCTTATATTTTTCTTCTCACTTTTGTTTGAAGACAAATAAAATGTTGTTTGAGGGTATTTTATAAGTCCTCAAAAGTGTATATTTATCCCCCGAATAACAGCTTGTTTGCATAACACTTAGCTTATATTATTGTGTTATATCTATTGATTAGTGTTTTCTTGTCAGTTCTGTAGGTTTCATGAGTCGAAATGAGAATATTATGTTAAAGCCCGCCAAAAGCCAAGAAAAGCCACCAAAAAATGTGTTATTTGTACAAGGAAGGAGAATTGAGACTTGCACCCACAAAGTTGATGAGGGCACCTCACAGACTGGTTTGATGGACTTAACTTTATGTCCAAGATGGGTGGCCCAAATCTCAGCCCAATCCGAGTTATAATGAAGCCCACAGGTCAAAAATTATATTGAAGCCTAAATTAAAGCCCAATCATAGAAAGGCCCTACATGAAGATCCAAAAGTCAAATTTGGGCGCATGAGCTGTCTATTTGAAGGTCTTGGTCCAAGCTACAATTTAAACACAAACGAATTAGGTTTTGCTGAAGTTCTGATGCTTCTAGAAGACTAGCAGCAGCAGCCACGAATTTGACCTAACATGGTAGACCTTGTATACAAGTAATATACTTTGTATTCTCTATATAAGAGAAGTAGTAACTAGGGTTTATGATAGTCAATGCTTGAGAGATCATAGTTCATATTCTTCTTTTGTATTGAACTCAATCTTCTTATTCTCAATATTAATCCAATCACTTTTCCTTTATGATGTTGTGTTATTTATTTACTTATTCCATGGTGTCATTATCAAGGATGAGTAGCTAAATTCCCTTAGGGGACTGGTTGAAACACTCTAGATAATGCAAAACTACCTTCTTTGTTCTTAATGTTCATTGTGATTTAAAGCACTTAATACTTGTTTACTTCTATTTTGCGACATGAAGTAAGTGTCATTATTTGCATGTTATTAAAATACTATTGTTAGAGTATAGGGAGACCTAGTGATAATTGTGTTTAGATTGATTAGAGATATGTGATGGAATAGCAGAGAGGTGACTATCATATATCTAGAATCAATCTCTTTTATTGGAACCTCTTTTGTAATTAAATTGAATAACCAAGAGGTGGTGGTTTGATTATGGATTAATATGTTGATTTAGTTTAATTGAATAGTTAAGAGGTGACGGTTTAACTAATAAAGCATATTCAATAGCATGCATAAGAGAATTCCGTTTTAATTGAAATAGGTGAGAGGTGACTACTTGATTATTATAGGTATTGATGATTAATTGAAATAGGTGAGAAGTGACTAATTAATTGTTATTGATTGAACATGAAAGAATGACATGTATGTTTTGCATGATTTAGTTTGTGGATAGCAACTTTTCCCCTTATTCATCATAAGATCTTCTTTACATCTCTATCCATCTTCTTAAGTTTGTTTAAATATTAGTTTATTTATGTATTGCCTGTAAAAAGTAATCAAACGGCCTCTCTTTTATTTGTGATTCACTTGGTGTTTTTTAACCATTGTTTTCTATTGTGTTTGATCTAAGATCTTCACCTTTGAGGTAGGTAAGACCCTTGCTTGTTACTTGTCTGCATTGATAACCAATATTTACATGCACAAGAAGGAAATCAATTTAAATCTATCTTTTGATTTAGAGGTTACATAATTAGCCTCTATCATCTAGATCATAACTTCTTTCCATCTTCCTTCTTTAAACAAGCACCACCTCCATCTTTAACTATCACCACCCACCATCACAATATCCAATTATGTTAACTCCACCAGTTCTACAACCCAACCACCGCCACTATATAAACCCTTAACACTCTATTACCAATACCACCACTACCACCAACCATATATACCTCTATTAATTACCACCATCCCAAAAATCCTATCACCACCAGCTTCACACACTTACAATCCATCACCATTAAATTTTAAAGCATATCATTAACATCATCTCACATTCTTCACATTCCATCATCATTACCTTAATCTTCACAACCCATCAACTTTTCATTCAAACTCAAATCCAATCTCCACCATTTAGTTCATCACATTTTCAACATGTTTTAATTTTTTCAAAGACAAAGTTCACCAATTACACAAATTGTGGTGGTTTTAGTATGCTAATTGTATTGATCATTTTGTGAGGTTGGTCAATACATTAATGAATGATGATGATGTGTATGATATGAATAATAATAAAGTAGAGACGTGAACACCATTGTATACGTGGTTCGGCAATTGTGCCTACATCCACGGAGAGAGAGAATGAAGTTTATTATAGTAGTGGTGATACAAAATGGGAGCTCGATAATGGAGAGAGCTCAAGAGAGAGATGAGACCTGAGAGGTGAGGTCTCATGAGAGAGTGTTGAGGTCTTGTGTATGATTCACAATGAGACCATATGAGAAGATCAGAACATGCCTAGAATGAGTAGCTTGCCTTCATATTTATACGCTTACAATGTAACTCCATTCCTAGCATTTATTGAGGTAATGATGAGAGAATATCTTTGTAGTAATTGGCTTTAACTTTGTAACTTGTGCCATCAAGAGAGAGTCCATTAGATGATGACATGTGGCACCATGATGGACGGTAGAGATGGTGCCACATGTATGTTGTATATAGTACCCCTACATAAGCCCCCTCTTTTTAGGTTGAACGGAGTTCGGGCTGAAAAGAAGTAATCGAACCGATCTAGCCCCCAAGATGAATGAAATATGGGGTTCCTTAACGAAGTCGATCCGCCCCAAATTTTGATGAGCTTGATCATTGAGATTTGCAGGACGCGATGAAGGTCCCTTGTGGTAATGGCAACTCGATCATGAATTTGTGTATAGCGAGCTAGTTAGTTCCAGGGAGACCTGGTAGCTCGTTCAGAAGGCATGTAGACGAGATGGACAGCTACAAGCAGGTCGTACTGAAGTGGGTCTTCTTGCATACATGGGTGGTTGTCTTTTTGTGGTCGAGTTGCATAGACCTGAGACTTGTTGATAATGTTAGCATGTGAAACATTATAAAATTCAATAAAAGACTTACATGGAATTGTACGTCTTCCTTATGACTTGTATGTACTATCTTTGTCGCCTTGTGACTGGACACTTCGATAGATGTGGCACTTTGGAGTGCAAATAATGTAGCTCGTTTGAGAAAGAGCATTGGTTGACCAAGTGTTTTGAGAGTTACTTGGAACCTTTTGGTGCCCGATCTAGTGAATGGTCGCAGCGTGGAGACCTGTTTGACAATTCTCGGGCATGTGGCCTTTGTGGGTCTGCATTGCGTTGAGAGTGAATGCGTTCGACCAGGGGTATGGCTAGAGAATTGTGTTTGAGGTCGTCCCGCATACGAGTGACTCACTAGTCAATGAGGGTGGCCGTATTGTATATCAAGCATTTCACTTGTAAAGAGTTCAGTGAAAGCAATGTGGCACATTTGTGCAAAAATAGCTCATGGGCAGTGAGGTCGTGTTCATGTGACCTGCACATACAGAGAGCTACAAAAAAAATATCATTAATAGCTAATTGTGCTAATAATAAGTTAATTTTATTAGATAAAGTGAGAATAACCCCCTGTATGGCATAAATATTCTTGAGGTCGTTGAAAGACCTGTAAGTTGAGGAGGTCGTTGATAGACCTGGTGAGGTCGCGATGAAGGACCTGGCATGAAGGACCTGGTTTCAAGGACCTGAGAGGTCGTTGGCTTAGGGACCTGAGAGGTCGTTGGCCTAGGGACTTGAGAGGTCTTTGGCTTAGAGACCTGAATAAGAGGTCAGGTCGCGATGAGACCTGAGCTCGTCTGCTTAGAGACCTGAATATGTGAGGAGGTCTCTGCAAGATCTGAGAACTCCATTGCGGTTGGGCATGTCATTTAAAGCTCAAATTTTTATTTGAATTTGCTTTTATATATGTACAAAGTAGCTCATGAGAAGTGAGGTCGTGTTCGGGTGACCTGCACATAGAGAAAGAGAAAGAGAGCTACACCAACAAAATCATTAGCAACAAAGTAGGCCTTTCGACGTGCCATTGAATAAATACTTAAAAGACAACTTAATAATAGCCCTCGAGTTGTGTGGGTGACGGTTGTGAGGGTTATATAAGTGAGCTCGTGTTGGAAGTGAGCTCGGTGTGATAAAGATTAAAAAGCCTAGCATGGCAGTATGAGTGTATAGCAACATAAGATATTAATTAGTTGCAAAAATGGTAAATAGCTCTTTGAGGTGTTAGCTGCTTGTAATGGGCTGAGCTTGTTGACATCTAAGCTTTGATGTATGTGCTGGTACATAACATGACCATACTAGGTGAACCAATCAGATCGCATGAGGTAGTACAGTAGTATTGATGGTATCAATCATGAATTAGTTGGCAACTTGGCATCAATGGTCAACAAAATAAAAGGGATGTAATGTTGACTAAAATACTTAACAAAATTAATTGTCAGTAAATGGTGGTCACATGTTGAATTGATATGAAAGAAAGAATCAATGTGAAAATGTAACTCATGTGTCACATGACTAATCATGGATGACAGAATGGCATAAACACACATATAACATAAATGGCCATGTAATAACCGTATGGGTAATGAGCAGAGACAATTGAGGTCGCTCTTTGGTAGCCCGTTGCCTCATCTGAATGACTAAGAAAATATTAAAGTGATACTTATCTTGCTTCTGCCGAGTCTAGTAATTGTCTAGACAATTTGCTCCAAGCCCCCAACTGTGAGTTACAATTCTATTTTTT
Source organism: Aquilegia eximia (assembly GCA_023053565.1). Lineage (NCBI taxonomy): Eukaryota > Viridiplantae > Streptophyta > Magnoliopsida > Ranunculales > Ranunculaceae > Aquilegia > Aquilegia eximia. Next base: position 12,327 of record JALIGU010000079.1, on the reverse strand, counting down.
CAAATTCAATGAATTTCTTGAAAATCACCATCTGAGAACCTTAGAACAATGGTGTTCGGTGGGGTTGGTGGGTGGAATTCGCTTGAGAAAATCCCAAGTCCCTGTAGTCGGCGCCAAATGTATTGACCATTTTTGTGAGGTTGGTCAATACATTAATGAATGATGATGATGTGTATGATATGAACACTAATAAAGTAGAGACGTGAACACCATTGTATACGTGGTTCGGCAATTGTGCCTACATCCACGGAGAGAGAGAATGAAGTTTATTATAGTAGTGGTGATACAAAATGGGAGCTCGATAATGGAGAGAGCTCAAGAGAGAGATGAGACCTGAGAGGTGAGGTCTCATGAGAGAGTGTTGAGGTCTTGTGTATGATTCACAATGAGACCATATGAGAAGATCAGAACATGCCTAGAATGAGTAGCTTGCCTTCATATTTATAGGCTTACAATGTAACTCCATTCCTAGCATTTATTGAGGTAATGATGAGAGAATATCTTTGTAGTAATTGGCTTTAACTTTGTAACTTGTGCCATCAAGAGAGAGTCCATTAGATGATGACATGTGGCACCATGATGGACGGTAGAGATGGTGCCACATGTATGTTGTATATAGTACCCCTACATATGGCATGAAGGACCTGGTATGAAGGACCTGGCATGAAGGACCTGGTATGAACGACCTGGCATGAAAGACCTGGTATGAAGGACCTGGTATGAAGGACCTGGTATGAAGGACCTGGTATGAAGGACCTGGCATGAAGGACCTGGCATGAAGGACCTGGTATGAAGGACCTGGTATGAAGGACTTGGCATGAAGGACCTGGTATGAAGGACCTGGCATGAAAGACCTGGTATGAAGGACCTGGCATGAAAGACCTGGCATGAAGGACCTGGTGAGGTCGCGACGAGACCTGAGAGGTCGTTGGCTTAGAGACCTGAATAAGAGGTCAGGTCGCGATGAGACCTGAGAGGTCATTGGCTTAGAGACCTGGATATGTGAGGAGGTCTCTGCAAGACCTGAACATGTGGCCATTAAGAATGTAACTGATATATATAATCATGATCGAGTTATGAGAATATATGTTACATAGATGCATATAATAATCAATTTGTGTGAGACAAAATAGAATGAACAGTAAGATCATAGTGAATTGATACTTATCTTGCTTTCGTCGAGTTTTACATACAGTAATGGTAACCGAAATTAAACCCCCAATTTGGAAATTGTGATTGCAATTCTGCCAAATAGAATTTTTTGAACTTGAAATCACCACTTTGAGAGCCTTACAACAATGGTGTAATGGTGGGGTTGGTGGGTGGAATTCGCTTGAGAAAATCCCAAGTCCCCACAGGTGGCGCCAAATGTATTAACCATTTTTGTGAAGTTGGTCAATACATTAATGAATGATGATGATGTGTATGATATGAACAATAATAAAGTAGAGACGTGAACACCATTGTATACGTGGTTCGACAATTGTGCCTACATCCACGGAGAGAGATAATGAAGTTTATTATAGTAGTGGTGATACAAAATGGGAGCTCGATAATGGAGAGAGCTCAAGAGAGAGATGAGACCTGAGAGGTGAGGTCTCATGAGAGAGTGTTGAGGTCTTGTGTATGATTCACAATGAGACCATATGAGAAGATCAGAACATGCCTAGAATGAGTAGCTTGCCTTCATATTTATAGGCTTACAATGTAACTCCATTCCTAGCATTTATTGAGGTAATGATGAGAGAATATCTTTGTAGTAATTGGCTTTAACTTTGTAACTTGTGCCATCAAGAGAGAGTCCATTAGATGATGACATGTGGCACCATGATGGACGGTAGAGATGGTGCCACATGTATGTTGTATATAGTACCCCTACATAAGCCCCCTCTTTTTAGGTTGAACGGAGTTCGGGCTGAAAAGAAGTAATCGAACCGATCTAGCCCCCAAGATGAATGAAATATGGGGTTCCTTAACGAAGTCGATCCGCCCCAAATTTTGATGAGCTTGATCATTGAGATTTGCAGGACGCGATGAAGGTCCCTTGTGGTAATGGCAACTCGATCATGAATTTGTGTATAGCGAGCTAGTTAGTTCCAGGGAGACCTGGTAGCTCGTTCAGAAGGCATGTAGACGAGATGGACAGCTACAAGTAGGTCGTACTGAAGTGGCTCTTCTTGCATACATGGGTGGTTGTCTTTTTGTGGTCGAGTTGCATAGACCTGATACTTGTTGATAATGTTAGCATGTGAAACATTATAAAATTCAATAAAAGACTTACATGGAATTGTACGTCTTCCTTATGACTTGTATGTACTATCTTTGTCGCCTTGTGACTGGACACTTCGATAGATGTGGCACTTTGGAGTGCAAATAATGTAGCTCGTTTGAGAAAGAGCATTGGTTGACCAAGTGTTTTGAGAGTTACTTGGAACCTTTTGGTGCCCGATCTAGTGAATGGTCGCAGCGTGGAGACCTGTTTGACAATTCTCGGGCATGTGGCCTTTGTGGGTCTGCATTGCGTTGAGAGTGAATGCGTTCGACCAGGCGTATGGCTAGAGAATTGTGTTTGAGGTCATCCCGCATACGAGTGACTCACTAGTCAATGAGGGTGGCCGTATTGTATATCAAGCATTTCACTTGTAAAGAGTTCAGTGAAAGCAATGTGGCACATTTGTGCAAAAATAGCTCATGGGCAGTGAGGTCGTGTTCATGTGACCTGCACATACAGAGAGCTACAAAAAAAATATCATTAATAGCTAATTGTGCTAATAATAAGTTAATTTTATTAGATAAAGTGAGAATAGCCCCTGTATGGCATAAATATTCTTGAGGTCGTTGAAAGACCTGTAAGTTGAGGAGGTCGTTGATAGACCTGGTGAGGTCGCGATGAAGGACCTGGCATGAAGGACCTGGTTTGAAGGACCTGAGAGGTCGTTGTCTTAGGGACCTGAGAGGTCGTTGGCCTAGGGACTTGAGAGGTCTTTGGCTTAGAGACCTGAATAAGAGGTCAGGTCGCGATGAGACCTGAGCTCGTCTGCTTAGAGACCTGAATATGTGAGGAGGTCTCTGCAAGATCTGAGAACTCCATTGCGGTTGGGCATGTCGTTTAAAGCTCGAATTTTTATTTGAATTTGTTTTATATATGTACAAAGTAGCTCATGAGAAGTGAGGTCGTGTTCGGGTGACCTGCACATAGAGAAAGAGAAAGAGAGCTACACCAACAAAATCATTAGCAACAAAGTAGGCCTTTCGACGTTGCCATTGAATAAATACTTAAAAGACAACTTAATAATAGCCCTCGAGTTGTGTGGGTGACGGTTGTGAGGGTTATATAAGTGAGCTCGTGTTGGAAGTGAGCTCGGTGTGATAAAGATTAAAAAGCCTAGCATGGCAGTATGAGTGTATAGCAACATAAGATATTAATTAGTGGCAAAAATGGTAAATAGCTCTTTGAGGTGTTAGCTGCTTGTAATAGGCTGAGCTTGTTGACATCTAAGCTTTGATGTATGTGCTGGTACATAACATGACCATACTAGGTGAACCAATCAGATCGCATGAGGTAGTACAGTAGTATTGATGGTATCAATCATGAATTAGTTGGCAACTTGGCATCAATGGTCAACAAAATAAAAGGGATGTAATGTTGACTAAAATACTTAACAAAATTAATTGTCAGTAAATGGTGGTCACATATTGAATTGATATGAAAGAAAGAATCAATGTGAAAATGTAACTCATGTGTCACATGACTAATCATGGATGACAGAATGGCATAAACACACATATAACATAAATGGCCATGTAATAACCGTATGGGTAATGAGCAGAGACAATTGAGGTCGCTCTTTGGTAGCCCGTTGCCTCATCTGAATGACTAAGAAAATATTAAAGTGATACTTATCTTGCTTCTGCCGAGTCTAGTAATTGTCTAGACAATTTGCTCCAAGCCCCCAACTGTGAGTTACAATTCTATCTTTTCAAATTCAATGAATTTCTTGAAAATCACCATCTGAGAACCTTAGAACAATGGTGTTCGGTGGGGTTGGTGGCTGGAATTCGCTTGAGAAAATCCCAAGTCCCTGTAGTCGGCGCCAAATGTATTGACCATTTTTGTGAGGTTGGTCAATACATTAATGAATGATGATGATGTGTATGATATGAACACTAATAAAGTAGAGACGTGAACACCATTGTATACGTGGTTCGGCAATTGTGCCTACATCCACGGAGAGAGAGAATGAAGTTTATTATAGTAGTGGTGATACAAAATGGGAGCTCGATAATGGAGAGAGCTCAAGAGAGAGATGAGACCTGAGAGGTGAGGTCTCATGAGAGAGTGTTGAGGTCTTGTGTATGATTCACAATGAGACCATATGAGAAGATCAGAACATGCCTAGAATGAGTAGCTTGCCTTCATATTTATAGGCTTACAATGTAACTCCATTCCTAGCATTTATTGAGGTAATGATGAGAGAATATCTTTGTAGTAATTGGCTTTAACTTTGTAACTTGTGCCATCAAGAGAGAGTCCATTAGATGATGACATGTGGCACCATGATGGACGGTAGAGATGGTGCCACATGTATGTTGTATATAGTACCCCTACATATGGCATGAAGGACCTGGTATGAAGGACCTGGCATGAAAGACCTGGTATGAACGACCTGGCATGAAAGACCTGGTATGAAGGACCTGGTATGAAGGACCTGGTATGAAGGACCTGGCATGAAGGACCTGGCATGAAGGACCTGGTATGAAGGACCTGGTATGAAGGACTTGGCATGAAGGACCTGGTATGAAGGACCTGGCATGAAAGACCTGGTATGAAGGACCTGGCATGAAAGACCTGGCATGAAGGACCTGGTGAGGTCGCGACGAGACCTGAGAGGTCGTTGGCTTAGAGACCTGAATAAGAGGTCAGGTCGCGATGAGAACTGAGAGGTCGTTGGCTTAGTGACCTGAATATGTGAGGAGGTCTCTGCAAGACCTGAACATGTGGCCATTAAGAATGTAACTGATATATATAATCATGATCGAGTTATGAGAATATATGTTACATAGATGCATATAATAATCAATTTGTGTGAGACAAAATAGAATGAACAGTGAGATCATAGTGAATTGATACTTATCTTGCTTTCGTCGAGTTTTACATACAGTAATGGTAACCGAAATTAAACCCCCAATTTGGAAATTGTGATTGCAATTCTGCCAAATAGAATTTTTTGAACTTGAAATCACCACTTTGAGAGCCTTACAACAATGGTGTAATGGTGGGGTTGGTGGGTGGAATTCGCTTGAGAAAATCCCAAGTCCCCACAGGTGGCGCCAAATGTATTAACCATTTTTGTGAAGTTGGTCAATACATTAATGAATGATGATGATGTGTATGATATGAACAATAATAAAGTAGAGACGTGAACACCATTGTATGCGTGGTTCGACAATTGTGCCTACATCCACAGAGAGAGATAATGAAGTTTATTATAGTAGTGGTGATACAAAATGGGAGCTCGATAATGGAGAGAGCTCAAGAGTGAGATGAGACCTGAGAGGTGAGGTCTCATGAGAGAGTGTTGAGGTCTTGTGTATGATTCACAATGAGACCATATGAGAAGATCAGAACATGCCTAGAATGAGTAGCTTGCCTTCATATTTATAGGCTTACAATGTAACTCCATTCCTAGCATTTATTGAGGTAATGATGAGAGAATATCTTTGTAGTAATTGGCTTTAACTTTGTAACTTGTGCCATCAAGAGAGAGTCCATTAGATGATGACATGTGGCACCATGATGGACGGTAGAGATGGTGCCACATGTATGTTGTATATAGTACCCCTACACTAATGGTGGAGCTGAATGGGTGGTGGTGCTGGTGGTGGTTTGTCTGTTGGGGATTGTGGGGTTTGGGCCATGGATGTTTAATAATTATTAATTAATAAGATTAAATCTAAGTGAAGGGGTATTTTAGTCAAAAACCTTTAACGATTGGTTAGACCATGGTCAATGACTTGGTTGACCGACTTCAAATGAGAAAATAGGAGGTATCTCTAATAATTTTTCAAATATGGGGGTATCTCAAAGAGAGCAAACTTTTCTAGGGCCATCTCTATATCTCCCTAGATTCATTAGTCGTACTTGTAAGAAAATATATTAGATTTATGGAAAGCGAAAAAAGAAAATGAAAGATTTCTTAAACAATAAGAATTTTTTTTTGAATTTATAAATCAAACACAAAGTGGAAGAAAAAATTTGTGAAAAGCTAAAGAGAAGAATTGCAATTGTAAGAGAATATTACAAATTAGTTAATTAAAAAACTAATTTTTAAGCAGCCAATGTCTTTGGTACTTCTAAGCCTAGCGTGGTCACTACCGCCCATATTCTATTTCTTTTTCAAAATGTTTTCAAAAGCCACAACTTTAATATTGATCTTTTTGCCACCATTGCCAAGGCCGTTCGTGGCCTATCGACCGCCCCTCTTCTTGTACATATTACTCGTCTCATGCTCCTTAAGCAAACTTTCGTTCTTCCTTAAACCACTTGGTACAAGATTCCTTCCGCTCATTGGAATTCAGGTCTTTCTCGAATCTCCAATCATGTACCTTGGATTTCGGTCGGTGCGGTGGTCTCTCCCCAAGTTCCACGGGGATGGACACCTTCTTGTGTTTCTCTTGGTGCGGACGCTCCTGGTCCGTCATCTTCTAGCCCAGCCGAGCCCCCTTATAGTTTGGAAACTCGGTTGTGTTGCCAATCTTGAGGTGAATATGCGTGGTTTGTGAAACGGAGAATCGAGAATTTCGTGTTGAGGTGCGTGGCCGATTTGATTCTCAAGATGAGACGTTCTAAGCCATACTTGAAGCTCTTGAGGACGACCCCGCTCGTAGGCGCCGCCACTAGTCTAGTTTTAGTTGTTTGTCGACTCATCGAGTCTATGTTTTATTTTTGCATTTTATTTTTGTTAATTCCTTTGCATTATGTATTAAATGATTATTCTCTTGTAATGCAAAAGTTTAGTTTATAATTAGTATAATGAAAAAATTATTTTATTTTAGTTTATGCTTAATTATTATGTAATGCTATATATTCAAAGTATAAGCTACAATATGACACCAAAAATATACAATAGTACTTCATAGGATTATGAAGTCTAGGGAATCTGACATTAAAAGACCCAACTTAGCACTTTTTAGGAGGTAACCTAAAATTGTTTGGGGGTGGAGTGATCGGACCTCAAAAGTGTATATTTATCCCCCGAATAGCACCTTGTTTGTCTAGCACTTAGCTTATATTATTGTATTATATTTATTGATTAGTGCATTCTTGCCTTTATGTAGGTTTTCGGAGCCAAAATGCGAATATTGAGTAAAAGCCCGCAAAAAGACGAGAAAAGCAAGCAAGAAAGTGTTATTTGTACAAGGGGAGAAGATTGGATATTTGCACCCACAGAATCTGCTAAGGGCACCCCGTGGTCAACTCTAGTCAAATAGGTTGAGTTGACTTTTATGTCAATTTTGACTAAAATTGACTTTTGGTAAGGTTGACTTTTGGTCAAGGGTTGACTTTCAGTCAACTGTTGACTTTGGGTCAACTGTTGCTGACCTGGGTTGACTTTCGGTCAACTGCTGACTTCTGAAGACTTTGGGTCAAATCTGTTGACTCATGTGGACCGTACTTCCTATTTTGGGTCTTGATCTTATAAAGGCTCTACAAGAAGAACCAGGAGTCCAATTGGGGCCCATGAGCTATCAAACTGAAGGTCTTGGCCCAAAATACAATTCTAGCCTAAGAGGATTAGGTTTTACTATCATCAAACTTTGGAGCTAAGCTAAGTGCTTAGCCTCAACTTGAAGATCAACTTTTGTACTCAATTCAATATCAATATCAATCCATGATTTCAATTATGATGTTTAATGATTTAATTATTTGTTCCATTGGTATGAGTAGCTAAATCATCATGGGGGGAAGGTGGAAGCTTTCTAGGTGATGTATGATTATTATGTTGTTTCTTCTTATTCATTGTGATTCAAGGTTCTTAATGCTTACTTAACTCTATTCGCGATATGAGGTAAGTATGATTATTTGTATGCTATTGTTATCCATGATGTTAAATATTATTGTTAGAATTTAGGGAGACATAGTTTTGATAATAGTATTATATTTATTGTAGATGTGTAGTGAACTAGCTGAGAGGTGATTACTGCATGTTTGTAATATTTATCTTTTATTGGAACCCTTTCATGATTAAATTCAATAGCTGAGAGGTGAGGATTTAATTGTGAATAATATATGGAGTTAATTAGATTCAATAGCTGAGAGGTGAGGATTTAATTGTGAATAATATGTGGAGTTAATTAGATTCAATAGCTGAGAGGTGAGGATTAATGAAGCATATTCAATAGTATACATAATAGAATCCAGTTTTAATTGATTCAATAGCTGAGAGGTGAGGATTAATTACTATTGGTATTAATAATTAATAGGAATAGCTGAGAGGTGACTTATTAATTATTATAGATTGAATATGAAGAACAACATGGTATGATTACATAACCTAGTTTGTGGAAACCTTCTACTCCCCCTATGTCATCATATAATTCTCTTTTCCATATCTTACATATTCTTAAGTTAGGATTTATTTATTATTTATTGTCTGTAGGAAGTAGAATCAATTCTCCAACTTTTAATATTGATTCATTGGTGTTTCTTAACCATTGTTCTTAATTGTGTTTGAGCTAAGATCTCCCCCCTCTGAGGTGGGTACGACCCTTGCTTGTTACTTGTCTACTTTGATCTCAATCTATAAAGGCACAAGAAGGAAAATACAAATATAATCTTTGTTAGTAGGTGTAAAAATCTACTAACATGGAGCATCATCCCCAAGGTCTTGGAATCTGACAATAAAGGACCATCATTGCATGTATTTGCATAGTTTAACTATTTCCTTTCCAGGTACCTTTTATTTTTTAACGATTTAAGGTTTGTTTTCTAATCCTTAAGCAACAAGGACGTTGCATTTTTTTTAGGCGGGGGGAATTCATTAAAAAAATAATAAAGTCCATGCATTTTAATAGTTGAACTCTCTCATTAAAATGTTTTCAAAAATCCAAAATTATTTTAGCCTAAATACCTTTTATATGATAAATTATGTCTTGATTTTTGATACATGGTAGCTAAGAATAAATTATTTAAGTCTTGAAGTTTAGGTATATATTGCTTGTATAGGATCATGTGGATTGCATCATGTTACATTTTCTTGTATTAAATTCGTGCACATATAAACTTTAACTTAAGACTTTGATGATAAATTGTGGAGACTTAACCTAGTGAGTTTTTGAGCCTTTGTCTTTTTCTTTCTGACTGATATACATAAAATCTAGAGTCAAATACTCGACCTCCTTGCATTTTCTAGTCTCATATATTTTATTCCTAATCTTGAGGTAACGTCAAATGGGTGTAATATAAACTTAGGCCTTGTTTCAAGACGTGATCAACAAATCAAAAACTTAGAGATGATACAAAGATATATAGATAACCCCTTACCTTTAACCTACCCATTATATTATTATTCCATTTGGTTAACCATTTCTACAACTTAGGGATGATTTTTGCTAAGTGAGTACATGAAGAAAAAATGAAAGATCAAAGAAATCTCCAAGCTAGAAAGAAAGCGTATGTCAAAGAAAGGTAAAAAAACTTGAAGAATTCAAGAAAAGTCCAACCTCCAAAAAAAAAAATTAAATATTAAGAATAAAAAGGGAAGATCAAAGGACTTGAGCTTAAACGGATTTTGAAATATCAAAAAAAAGTTACTAAATAAAGTACTTTGGAAAATAAAAAAGAAAGAATCCAAATTTTCTCCAAGTGTTTAGATTATTATAAGTTACAAGGAAATTCGAGAAGACCACTAAGTTTCGGAAACCTAAAAAGCCTCTTCCATTTTAAACCATGTCCTAAGCAAAGTTAGAACCCATAAATGTCTTTGTAGATTTATGTTTGATATAGTAGGATGTGGAGAGTAAGTGAGAAAGCGCTAAGGTGAAATACCCGACATCTCAATGACTAGCTTATTCCTTCCATGAGACTAATTTCATTCCATACATTCTTGTGTTTTATTTTCATTTAGTATATGAGATGTTTGTTCATATTCTTTCCCATATGAATGAGGTAAAATATAAACCCTTTTCTGAGTGATTTTCTTTGTGAATGTATGCCATGTGAGGATTAAAGTCAAAGCAATTCGGATAGTTATTTGAGATGTAATTGTTTGTGTACATCATGCATACTTAAATATGTGTTTATGTTGTTATTGCATTATCTCATACACTTGCACTATTTCTACATGTGGAAAGACTTAATTATTTGTTCTTATCTATTTAATCATTAAATTGATTGACAAATTTAAATAGTGTAGAGTATCAACCCGATCTTTTGTATCTTACACGTTTTCAACTAATTTGCATGAAGTTTATGGGTATCTTCTAGGGAGACTATAACTCATCCACTTGAGAATTTCTTGTGGTTTACAGCCTTGGTATTTAGGGTAAAAACACCATGTACTTTATTTATTTATTGTAATATAGATATGCTCTTATTCCATTATCTTTTACTCTCTTGCCTGAGGACAAACAAAGTGTTGTTTGGGGGTATTTGTTTACTCATATGTTCTTTAATGTCCATTTTAGTCATATTTTCAGGTCTATTATATTTCACAGGCCTTAACTCTCACTAACTTGAAAGAAGGCCCCAAGTATCAAGTATTCGGCTTAAGTTGATGAATTATGAATGAAAGTTGATAAGAGATTCAAGTCCACCTCCTCAAGGACTTCTAAATAAAAGAGGAAGCCCAATTCCAAAAGAAGGAATTCTTTGAAACCAAAAAGAAAGCAACAACTGTACCAAGCTCAGAGGAGTATTTCCACCATACCAAAGTCCAATAAGATAGACTCATTGTGATCCACGCAGAAGACAGAGTAAACGACTAAGACCAAAGACCAGAAGTCCATAATCAACTCCCATCTCCCCCGCACTACTGCTACTCGCCACATCGCGAGTTGACAAGTCCTAAATAATGTTTGTCCTGTGTCGGCTTGTCTGTAATGGGCTCTACACCGAGCTAAGTCTATCCTATTGCCGACTTGATGTATTTAGACACGCTTTCATGGTAGAAAAATTTATATACTATAGAAAATTAGGGTTTTGATATAACTCAATAGAGAAGAATAATATTCCACCTCTTGTATCTTGAAGCAATAATTTTTATTAGGTTTTCAAGGTTTAAGAGCAATAAAGATTTTTTTTCTTTTGTTCCTCATCAATGGAAGGCTAAACCCTTAAATGATAAGTAGCCTCCATTGATGAAACCATGATATTTTAGTTACAGTTTTTATGCTTGTTTTTCATTGAATCGTTTTCATGAAAAATAGTTATAACAATACTTTAATATTACCGTATCAAGAGAGAAGTAATATGTTAGTTTATTCTTTTTAGTATTATTGTATGTTTACCATGCCTACATGTTTATTACTTATAATACCCGAGATATGAGTACATAATAGGGTTTCAATATAAACTTGGATTGCTTAGAAGATGATATATGTACGCCTGCATGGGTGGAACCATATGATTGATTACTTACCGTCTTTTTTCTTTGGGCTTCATGCATCTCAAGTAAAATATTTAGACGCAATAGCTAAGAGGTGAGTGTTCCTCTATCCCGACAATAGCTGAGAAGTGAGTCGGGGAGCTACAATAGCTGAGAGGTGAGTAGCTAAGAACATGCATATTAACTAGATTAGTATTATGCATGGTGGATTCATGAGGTTAACATGTTCCCTATTCCTTTTGTTGATCTTACTCTATTTTAGTAATTATATTTATATTAGAATTAATTAATTTAGTTGTTATTATTTCTCTTTAAAATATTGTGGCATCTTCTTGGTAGCTTCTTTGTTTTCTTCTTGATTATAGTGGATTGATACTCTTCATTGTTGCTATACATCAAATCCTTGTCAGGATGATTGTTATTATAGTATTGAGTCAACGACAACATCTCATCATTCATCGATCACATCCGTATCCATCTCAACCATATTCGATACCGTTACAACAATACGATGACTTGTTTAGAGCAATACCAATGGAATGGGTAAATTTGGACACATCAGCACCATCTAGGCTCCATGTAGGAATTTACACCTTCCTAAATTAAAATGCAAACCAAGAGAGTGGATCTTTCCCAACCCAAAGGTGGATATGAGGATATATATCAACATTTATGGTCACATGGAACTTCATGTACAGCTTGGCTACTTTATTTAAGTTTA
>JALIGU010000078.1:177500-180000 GCA_023053565.1 Aquilegia eximia | reverse complement strand
AGCTGGGAGGATTTTCCTCGGACAAGTAGGCATAAAAATGATAATTTGGCATTTGGTCCGAGGAAAAATGAGATTGGTGGGTTTTTGTCCGAGGAAAAATGACTTTGTGCGGGGAAAAAATGAGCTGGTGCGCCATCGGGCGTGAGAAGTGCGGAGTTCCTCGGGCGGTGGGGGTGCTCCCCCGCACATCGGGCAATATGGCTCGACAAAAAGTTCAGCTGGGATGATTTTCCTCGGACAAGTAGGCATAAAAATGATAATTTGGCATTTGGTCCGAGGAAAAATGAGATTGGTGGGTTTTTGTCCGAGGAAAAATGACTTTGTGCGGGAAAAAAATGAGCTGGTGCGCCATCGGGCGTGAGAAGTGCGGAGTTCCTCGGGCGGTGGGGGTGCTCCCCCGCACATCGGGCAATATGGCTCGAGCAAAAGTTCAGCTGGGTTGATTTTCCTCGGACAAGTAGGCATAAAAATGATAATTAGGCATGTGGTCCGAGGAAAAATGAGATTGGGCAGCTTCAGCCTCCAAAGTCCGGGGTTTTCTGCCTGGAGGGGGGTGCTCCCTCGCACATCAGGCAATTTGGCTCGATGAAAGGTGTGCTGGGTTGGTTTCCCACGTACTAGAGGGCATAAAAATGAGTTTGATCAATAGTTGTCCGAGGGAAAGTTGAGGTTGTCCGAGAGAAAAATGAAGTTCGGGCGCAAAATCTGCTCCTATGCGGGAAAAGCTGCTCCTGTGCGGGAAAAAGCTGCTCCTATGCGGGAAAAATTCAATGTTCCCTTTTGTTTTTCAAGCAAAAGTACGTTTGTATATATAGGGGGGAGGTAGTTTGGGAGATGGCAAGGCTTGGCAAGGCAAAAACCCCCCAAGGTGACCAGGAGGCCTAGCCAAGCCAATCGAGGAAAAACCTTCGGGGGCGGGGGAGACCTTATGCCCGGTGGACCTTGACTCCGGCGCCACCACCCACCACCGCCGCCGCCGGAGTACTTTTCCGGCGACCTGGTGGTGGCATGTCAGAAAATTTTTCTCGACAAAAAAATCAAATTTTCTGCTGGGATTTCGCTCCTCCGCCCAGCCAAGGCTGCCCCATTGCCTAAAGTCGCATAAATAGAGCCCCTGGTGCCTGTTAGCCAAGGCTAGTGGGCGACCTGACCGCGGCTCGTCAGAAAAATTCTGCCTGATCAGAAAATCAAATTTTTTGCGTGTTTTGAGCTGGGATTTCGCTCCTCCACCCGGCTAAGGCTGCCCCCATGCCCAAAGTCAACTAAATCGAGTCCTTGGTGCCGGTTGGCCAAGGCTAGTGGGCGATGGCAGCAAGGGGACGGCGAGCGTGGGTGGAGTGCAGCGCTTGACGTCGGCTCGACAAGAAAAGTTGCCCCCAGCTGCGACCTGTCTCCTTGAGGCCTGACGACCGCCTCTAGCCTAGGCTAGAATGCGTGAGGGCAGCAAGGGGATCGCTGGGGGCATTATCCAGACGGTCGCCCCCCCAGCCGTGGCATTTCCCTTGATGGGGATGGCTGGGGGTGTAAACAATGCCTATTAGCCTCTCGTCAACAATCCATTTGTCCGTCGCCCGCAAAAACGAATACTCGGTGCTGGTTGACCGAGGCAAGCGAGCGACAGCCAAGGGGATTGTTGGCAGAGAGGCACCCCGCGCCCAGCTGCGGCCTGTCTCCTAGTTGCCTGTACCCCTCTAAACCGAGTCCTTGGTGCTGGTTGGCCAAGGCTTAGTGCGAGCGAGGGCAGCAAGGGGATGGCTGGGGGCGGAAACAAGGCCGCCTCTCCCATCAATCCTTTTGGACGTTGCCCGCAAAAACGAACACTCGGTGCAGGTTGGCCGAGGCATGCGAGCGACGGCCGAACGGATTGATGGTCGAGAGGCATGCGCCCCAGCTGCGACCTGTCTCCTTGAGGCCTGACGACCGCCTCTAGCCTAGGCTAGAATGCGTGAGGGCAGCAAGGGGATCGCTGGGGCATTATCCAGACGGTCGCCCCCCCCAGCCGTGGCATTTCCCTTGAGGGGGATGGCTGGGGGTGTAAACAATGCCTATTAGCCTCTCGTCAACAATCCATTTGTCCGTCGCCCGCAAAAACGAATACTCGGTGCTGGTTGACCGAGGCAAGCGAGCGACAGCCAAGGGGATTGTTGGCAGAGAGGCACCCCGCACCCAGCTGCGGCCTGTCTCCTAGTTGCCTGTACCCCTCTAAACCGAGTCCTTGGTTCCAGCCAAGGCCAAGGCTTAGTGCGAGCGAGGGCAGCGAGGGGGATGGCTGGGGGCGGAAACCAGGCCGCCTCTCCCATCAATCCTTTTGTCTGTTGCCCCGCAAAAACAAACACTCGGTGCAGGTTGGCCGAGGCATGCGGGTGACGGCCGAACGGATTGATGGTCGAGAGGCATGCGCCCCAGCTGCGACCTGTCTCCTTGAGGCCTGACGACCGCCTCTAGCCTAGGCTAGAATGCGTGAGGGCAGCAAGGGGATCGCTGGGGGCATTATCCAGAC
>JALIGU010000078.1:145000-147500 GCA_023053565.1 Aquilegia eximia | reverse complement strand
TGGCATTTGGTCCGAGGAAAAATGAGATTGGTGGGTTTTTGTCCGAGGAAAAATGACTTTGTGCGGGGAAAAAATGAGCTGGTGCGCCATCGGGCGTGAGAAGTGCGGAGTTCCTCGGGCGGTGGGGGTGCTCCCCCGCACATCGGGCAATATGGCTCGACAAAAAGTTCAGCTGGGAGGATTTTCCTCGGACAAGTAGGCATAAAAATGATAATTTGGCATTTGGTCCGAGGAAAAATGAGATTGGTGGGTTTTTGTCCGAGGAAAAATGACTTTGTGCGGGGAAAAAATGAGCTGGTGCGCCATCGGGCGTGAGAAGTGCGGAGTTCCTCGGGCGGTGGGGGTGCTCCCCCGCACATCGGGCAATATGGCTCGACAAAAAGTTCAGCTGGGATGATTTTCCTCGGACAAGTAGGCATAAAAATGATAATTTGGCATTTGGTCCGAGGAAAAATGAGATTGGTGGGTTTTTGTCCGAGGAAAAATGACTTTGTGCGGGAAAAAAATGAGCTGGTGCGCCATCGGGCGTGAGAAGTGCGGAGTTCCTCGGGCGGTGGGGGTGCTCCCCCGCACATCGGGCAATATGGCTCGAGCAAAAGTTCAGCTGGGTTGATTTTCCTCGGACAAGTAGGCATAAAAATGATAATTAGGCATGTGGTCCGAGGAAAAATGAGATTGGGCAGCTTCAGCCTCCAAAGTCCGGGGTTTTCTGCCTGGAGGGGGGTGCTCCCTCGCACATCAGGCAATTTGGCTCGATGAAAGGTGTGCTGGGTTGGTTTCCCACGTACTAGAGGGCATAAAAATGAGTTTGATCAATAGTTGTCCGAGGGAAAGTTGAGGTTGTCCGAGAGAAAAATGAAGTTCGGGCGCAAAATCTGCTCCTATGCGGGAAAAGCTGCTCCTGTGCGGGAAAAAGCTGCTCCTATGCGGGAAAAATTCAATGTTCCCTTTTGTTTTTCAAGCAAAAGTACGTTTGTATATATAGGGGGGAGGTAGTTTGGGAGATGGCAAGGCTTGGCAAGGCAAAAACCCCCCAAGGTGACCAGGAGGCCTAGCCAAGCCAATCGAGGAAAAACCTTCGGGGGCGGGGGAGACCTTATGCCCGGTGGACCTTGACTCCGGCGCCACCACCCACCACCGCCGCCGCCGCCGCCGGAGTACTTTTCCGGCGACCTGGTGGTGGCATGTCAGAAAATTTTTCTCGACAAAAAAATCAAATTTTCTGCTGGGATTTCGCTCCTCCGCCCAGCCAAGGCTGCCCCATTGCCTAAAGTCGCATAAATAGAGCCCCTGGTGCCTGTTAGCCAAGGCTAGTGGGCGACCTGACCGCGGCTCGTCAGAAAAATTCTGCCTGATCAGAAAATCAAATTTTTTGCGTGTTTTGAGCTGGGATTTCGCTCCTCCACCCGGCTAAGGCTGCCCCCATGCCCAAAGTCAACTAAATCGAGTCCTTGGTGCCGGTTGGCCAAGGCTAGTGGGCGATGGCAGCAAGGGGACGGCGAGCGTGGGTGGAGTGCAGCGCTTGACGTCGGCTCGACAAGAAAAGTTGCCCCCAGCTGCGACCTGTCTCCTTGAGGCCTGACGACCGCCTCTAGCCTAGGCTAGAATGCGTGAGGGCAGCAAGGGGATCGCTGGGGGCATTATCCAGACGGTCGCCCCCCCAGCCGTGGCATTTCCCTTGATGGGGATGGCTGGGGGTGTAAACAATGCCTATTAGCCTCTCGTCAACAATCCATTTGTCCGTCGCCCGCAAAAACGAATACTCGGTGCTGGTTGACCGAGGCAAGCGAGCGACAGCCAAGGGGATTGTTGGCAGAGAGGCACCCCGCGCCCAGCTGCGGCCTGTCTCCTAGTTGCCTGTACCCCTCTAAACCGAGTCCTTGGTGCTGGTTGGCCAAGGCTTAGTGCGAGCGAGGGCAGCAAGGGGATGGCTGGGGGCGGAAACAAGGCCGCCTCTCCCATCAATCCTTTTGGACGTTGCCCGCAAAAACGAACACTCGGTGCAGGTTGGCCGAGGCATGCGAGCGACGGCCGAACGGATTGATGGTCGAGAGGCATGCGCCCCAGCTGCGACCTGTCTCCTTGAGGCCTGACGACCGCCTCTAGCCTAGGCTAGAATGCGTGAGGGCAGCAAGGGGATCGCTGGGGCATTATCCAGACGGTCGCCCCCCCCAGCCGTGGCATTTCCCTTGAGGGGGATGGCTGGGGGTGTAAACAATGCCTATTAGCCTCTCGTCAACAATCCATTTGTCCGTCGCCCGCAAAAACGAATACTCGGTGCTGGTTGACCGAGGCAAGCGAGCGACAGCCAAGGGGATTGTTGGCAGAGAGGCACCCCGCACCCAGCTGCGGCCTGTCTCCTAGTTGCCTGTACCCCTCTAAACCGAGTCCTTGGTTCCAGCCAAGGCCAAGGCTTAGTGCGAGCGAGGGCAGCGAGGGGGATGGCTGGGGGCGGAAACCAGGCCGCCTCTCCCATCAATCCTTTTGTCTGTTGCCCCGC
>JALIGU010000078.1:112500-115000 GCA_023053565.1 Aquilegia eximia | reverse complement strand
TGTCCGAGGAAAAATGACTTTGTGCGGGGAAAAAATGAGCTGGTGCGCCATCGGGCGTGAGAAGTGCGGAGTTCCTCGGGCGGTGGGGGTGCTCCCCCGCACATCGGGCAATATGGCTCGACAAAAAGTTCAGCTGGGAGGATTTTCCTCGGACAAGTAGGCATAAAAATGATAATTTGGCATTTGGTCCGAGGAAAAATGAGATTGGTGGGTTTTTGTCCGAGGAAAAATGACTTTGTGCGGGGAAAAAATGAGCTGGTGCGCCATCGGGCGTGAGAAGTGCGGAGTTCCTCGGGCGGTGGGGGTGCTCCCCCGCACATCGGGCAATATGGCTCGACAAAAAGTTCAGCTGGGAGGATTTTCCTCGGACAAGTAGGCATAAAAATGATAATTTGGCATTTGGTCCGAGGAAAAATGAGATTGGTGGGTTTTTGTCCGAGGAAAAATGACTTTGTGCGGGGAAAAAATGAGCTGGTGCGCCATCGGGCGTGAGAAGTGCGGAGTTCCTCGGGCGGTGGGGGTGCTCCCCCGCACATCGGGCAATATGGCTCGACAAAAAGTTCAGCTGGGATGATTTTCCTCGGACAAGTAGGCATAAAAATGATAATTTGGCATTTGGTCCGAGGAAAAATGAGATTGGTGGGTTTTTGTCCGAGGAAAAATGACTTTGTGCGGGAAAAAAATGAGCTGGTGCGCCATCGGGCGTGAGAAGTGCGGAGTTCCTCGGGCGGTGGGGGTGCTCCCCCGCACATCGGGCAATATGGCTCGAGCAAAAGTTCAGCTGGGTTGATTTTCCTCGGACAAGTAGGCATAAAAATGATAATTAGGCATGTGGTCCGAGGAAAAATGAGATTGGGCAGCTTCAGCCTCCAAAGTCCGGGGTTTTCTGCCTGGAGGGGGGTGCTCCCTCGCACATCAGGCAATTTGGCTCGATGAAAGGTGTGCTGGGTTGGTTTCCCACGTACTAGAGGGCATAAAAATGAGTTTGATCAATAGTTGTCCGAGGGAAAGTTGAGGTTGTCCGAGAGAAAAATGAAGTTCGGGCGCAAAATCTGCTCCTATGCGGGAAAAGCTGCTCCTGTGCGGGAAAAAGCTGCTCCTATGCGGGAAAAATTCAATGTTCCCTTTTGTTTTTCAAGCAAAAGTACGTTTGTATATATAGGGGGGAGGTAGTTTGGGAGATGGCAAGGCTTGGCAAGGCAAAAACCCCCCAAGGTGACCAGGAGGCCTAGCCAAGCCAATCGAGGAAAAACCTTCGGGGGCGGGGGAGACCTTATGCCCGGTGGACCTTGACTCCGGCGCCACCACCCACCACCGCCGCCGCCGGAGTACTTTTCCGGCGACCTGGTGGTGGCATGTCAGAAAATTTTTCTCGACAAAAAAATCAAATTTTCTGCTGGGATTTCGCTCCTCCGCCCAGCCAAGGCTGCCCCATTGCCTAAAGTCGCATAAATAGAGCCCCTGGTGCCTGTTAGCCAAGGCTAGTGGGCGACCTGACCGCGGCTCGTCAGAAAAATTCTGCCTGATCAGAAAATCAAATTTTTTGCGTGTTTTGAGCTGGGATTTCGCTCCTCCACCCGGCTAAGGCTGCCCCCATGCCCAAAGTCAACTAAATCGAGTCCTTGGTGCCGGTTGGCCAAGGCTAGTGGGCGATGGCAGCAAGGGGACGGCGAGCGTGGGTGGAGTGCAGCGCTTGACGTCGGCTCGACAAGAAAAGTTGCCCCCAGCTGCGACCTGTCTCCTTGAGGCCTGACGACCGCCTCTAGCCTAGGCTAGAATGCGTGAGGGCAGCAAGGGGATCGCTGGGGGCATTATCCAGACGGTCGCCCCCCCAGCCGTGGCATTTCCCTTGATGGGGATGGCTGGGGGTGTAAACAATGCCTATTAGCCTCTCGTCAACAATCCATTTGTCCGTCGCCCGCAAAAACGAATACTCGGTGCTGGTTGACCGAGGCAAGCGAGCGACAGCCAAGGGGATTGTTGGCAGAGAGGCACCCCGCGCCCAGCTGCGGCCTGTCTCCTAGTTGCCTGTACCCCTCTAAACCGAGTCCTTGGTGCTGGTTGGCCAAGGCTTAGTGCGAGCGAGGGCAGCAAGGGGATGGCTGGGGGCGGAAACAAGGCCGCCTCTCCCATCAATCCTTTTGGACGTTGCCCGCAAAAACGAACACTCGGTGCAGGTTGGCCGAGGCATGCGAGCGACGGCCGAACGGATTGATGGTCGAGAGGCATGCGCCCCAGCTGCGACCTGTCTCCTTGAGGCCTGACGACCGCCTCTAGCCTAGGCTAGAATGCGTGAGGGCAGCAAGGGGATCGCTGGGGCATTATCCAGACGGTCGCCCCCCCCAGCCGTGGCATTTCCCTTGAGGGGGATGGCTGGGGGTGTAAACAATGCCTATTAGCCTCTCGTCAACAATCCATTTGTCCGTCGCCCGCAAAAACGAATACTCGGTGCTGGTTGACCGAGGCAAGCGAGCGACAGCCAAGGGGATTGTTGGCAGAG
>JALIGU010000078.1:80000-82500 GCA_023053565.1 Aquilegia eximia | reverse complement strand
GCGCCATCGGGCGTGAGAAGTGCGGAGTTCCTCGGGCGGTGGGGGTGCTCCCCCGCACATCGGGCAATATGGCTCGACAAAAAGTTCAGCTGGGAGGATTTTCCTCGGACAAGTAGGCATAAAAATGATAATTTGGCATTTGGTCCGAGGAAAAATGAGATTGGTGGGTTTTTGTCCGAGGAAAAATGACTTTGTGCGGGGAAAAAATGAGCTGGTGCGCCATCGGGCGTGAGAAGTGCGGAGTTCCTCGGGCGGTGGGGGTGCTCCCCCGCACATCGGGCAATATGGCTCGACAAAAAGTTCAGCTGGGAGGATTTTCCTCGGACAAGTAGGCATAAAAATGATAATTTGGCATTTGGTCCGAGGAAAAATGAGATTGGTGGGTTTTTGTCCGAGGAAAAATGACTTTGTGCGGGGAAAAAATGAGCTGGTGCGCCATCGGGCGTGAGAAGTGCGGAGTTCCTCGGGCGGTGGGGGTGCTCCCCCGCACATCGGGCAATATGGCTCGACAAAAAGTTCAGCTGGGAGGATTTTCCTCGGACAAGTAGGCATAAAAATGATAATTTGGCATTTGGTCCGAGGAAAAATGAGATTGGTGGGTTTTTGTCCGAGGAAAAATGACTTTGTGCGGGGAAAAAATGAGCTGGTGCGCCATCGGGCGTGAGAAGTGCGGAGTTCCTCGGGCGGTGGGGGTGCTCCCCCGCACATCGGGCAATATGGCTCGACAAAAAGTTCAGCTGGGATGATTTTCCTCGGACAAGTAGGCATAAAAATGATAATTTGGCATTTGGTCCGAGGAAAAATGAGATTGGTGGGTTTTTGTCCGAGGAAAAATGACTTTGTGCGGGAAAAAAATGAGCTGGTGCGCCATCGGGCGTGAGAAGTGCGGAGTTCCTCGGGCGGTGGGGGTGCTCCCCCGCACATCGGGCAATATGGCTCGAGCAAAAGTTCAGCTGGGTTGATTTTCCTCGGACAAGTAGGCATAAAAAATGATAATTAGGCATGTGGTCCGAGGAAAAATGAGATTGGGCAGCTTCAGCCTCCAAAGTCCGGGGTTTTCTGCCTGGAGGGGGGGTGCTCCCTCGCACATCAGGCAATTTGGCTCGATGAAAGGTGTGCTGGGTTGGTTTCCCACGTACTAGAGGGCATAAAAATGAGTTTGATCAATAGTTGTCCGAGGGAAAGTTGAGGTTGTCCGAGAGAAAAATGAAGTTCGGGCGCCAAAATCTGCTCCTATGCGGGAAAAGCTGCTCCTGTGCGGGAAAAAGCTGCTCCTATGCGGGAAAAATTCAATGTTCCCTTTTGTTTTTCAAGCAAAAGTACGTTTGTATATATAGGGGGGAGGTAGTTTGGGAGATGGCAAGGCTTGGCAAGGCAAAAACCCCCCAAGGTGACCAGGAGGCCTAGCCAAGCCAATCGAGGAAAAAACCTTCGGGGGCGGGGGAGACCTTATGCCCGGTGGACCTTGACTCCGGCGCCACCACCCACCACCGCCGCCGCCGGAGTACTTTTCCGGCGACCTGGTGGTGGCATGTCAGAAAATTTTTCTCGACAAAAAAAATCAAATTTTCTGCTGGGATTTCGCTCCTCCGCCCAGCCAAGGCTGCCCCCATTGCCTAAAGTCGCATAAATAGAGCCCCTGGTGCCTGTTAGCCAAGGCTAGTGGGCGACCTGACCGCGGCTCGTCAGAAAAATTCTGCCTGATCAGAAAATCAAATTTTTTGCGTGTTTTGAGCTGGGATTTCGCTCCTCCACCCGGCTAAGGCTGCCCCCATGCCCAAAGTCAACTAAATCGAGTCCTTGGTGCCGGTTGGCCAAGGCTAGTGGGCGATGGCAGCAAGGGGACGGCGAGCGTGGGTGGAGTGCAGCGCTTGACGTCGGCTCGACAAGAAAAGTTGCCCCCAGCTGCGACCTGTCTCCTTGAGGCCTGACGACCGCCTCTAGCCTAGGCTAGAATGCGTGAGGGCAGCAAGGGGATCGCTGGGGGCATTATCCAGACGGTCCGCCCCCCCAGCCGTGGCATTTCCCTTGATGGGGATGGCTGGGGGTGTAAACAATGCCTATTAGCCTCTCGTCAACAATCCATTTGTCCGTCGCCCGCAAAAACGAATACTCGGTGCTGGTTGACCGAGGCAAGCGAGCGACAGCCAAGGGGATTGTTGGCAGAGAGGCACCCCGCGCCCAGCTGCGGCCTGTCTCCTAGTTGCCTGTACCCCTCTAAACCGAGTCCTTGGTGCTGGTTGGCCAAGGCTTAGTGCGAGCGAGGGCAGCAAGGGGGATGGCTGGGGGCGGAAACAAGGCCGCCTCTCCCATCAATCCTTTTGGACGTTGCCCGCAAAAACGAACACTCGGTGCAGGTTGGCCGAGGCATGCGAGCGACGGCCGAACGGATTGATGGTCGAGAGGCATGCGCCCCAGCTGCGACCTGTCTCCTTGAGGCCTGACGACCGCCTCTAGCCTAGGCTAGAATGCGTGAGGGCAGCAAGGGGATCGCTGGGGC
>JALIGU010000078.1:15000-17500 GCA_023053565.1 Aquilegia eximia | reverse complement strand
GGGAGGATTTTCCTCGGACAAGTAGGCATAAAAATGATAATTTGGCATTTGGTCCGAGGAAAAATGAGATTGGTGGGTTTTTGTCCGAGGAAAAATGACTTTGTGCGGGGAAAAAATGAGCTGGTGCGCCATCGGGCGTGAGAAGTGCGGAGTTCCTCGGGCGGTGGGGGTGCTCCCCCGCACATCGGGCAATATGGCTCGACAAAAAGTTCAGCTGGGAGGATTTTCCTCGGACAAGTAGGCATAAAAATGATAATTTGGCATTTGGTCCGAGGAAAAATGAGATTGGTGGGTTTTTGTCCGAGGAAAAATGACTTTGTGCGGGGAAAAAATGAGCTGGTGCGCCATCGGGCGTGAGAAGTGCGGAGTTCCTCGGGCGGTGGGGGTGCTCCCCCGCACATCGGGCAATATGGCTCGACAAAAAGTTCAGCTGGGAGGATTTTCCTCGGACAAGTAGGCATAAAAATGATAATTTGGCATTTGGTCCGAGGAAAAATGAGATTGGTGGGTTTTTGTCCGAGGAAAAATGACTTTGTGCGGGGAAAAAATGAGCTGGTGCGCCATCGGGCGTGAGAAGTGCGGAGTTCCTCGGGCGGTGGGGGTGCTCCCCCGCACATCGGGCAATATGGCTCGACAAAAAGTTCAGCTGGGAGGATTTTCCTCGGACAAGTAGGCATAAAAATGATAATTTGGCATTTGGTCCGAGGAAAAATGAGATTGGTGGGTTTTTGTCCGAGGAAAAATGACTTTGTGCGGGGAAAAAATGAGCTGGTGCGCCATCGGGCGTGAGAAGTGCGGAGTTCCTCGGGCGGTGGGGGTGCTCCCCCGCACATCGGGCAATATGGCTCGACAAAAAGTTCAGCTGGGATGATTTTCCTCGGACAAGTAGGCATAAAAATGATAATTTGGCATTTGGTCCGAGGAAAAATGAGATTGGTGGGTTTTTGTCCGAGGAAAAATGACTTTGTGCGGGAAAAAAATGAGCTGGTGCGCCATCGGGCGTGAGAAGTGCGGAGTTCCTCGGGCGGTGGGGGTGCTCCCCCGCACATCGGGCAATATGGCTCGAGCAAAAGTTCAGCTGGGTTGATTTTCCTCGGACAAGTAGGCATAAAAATGATAATTAGGCATGTGGTCCGAGGAAAAATGAGATTGGGCACCTTCAGCCTCCAAAGTCCGGGGTTTTCTGCCTGGAGGGGGGTGCTCCCTCGCACATCAGGCAATTTGGCTCGATGAAAGGTGTGCTGGGTTGGTTTCCCACGTACTAGAGGGCATAAAAATGAGTTTGATCAATAGTTGTCCGAGGGAAAGTTGAGGTTGTCCGAGAGAAAAATGAAGTTCGGGCGCAAAATCTGCTCCTATGCGGGAAAAGCTGCTCCTGTGCGGGAAAAAGCTGCTCCTATGCGGGAAAAATTCAATGTTCCCTTTTGTTTTTCAAGCAAAAGTACGTTTGTATATATAGGGGGGAGGTAGTTTGGGAGATGGCAAGGCTTGGCAAGGCAAAAACCCCCCAAGGTGACCAGGAGGCCTAGCCAAGCCAATCGAGGAAAAACCTTCGGGGGCGGGGGAGACCTTATGCCCGGTGGACCTTGACTCCGGCGCCACCACCCACCACCGCCGCCGCCGGAGTACTTTTCCGGCGACCTGGTGGTGGCATGTCAGAAAATTTTTCTCGACAAAAAAATCAAATTTTCTGCTGGGATTTCGCTCCTCCGCCCAGCCAAGGCTGCCCCATTGCCTAAAGTCGCATAAATAGAGCCCCTGGTGCCTGTTAGCCAAGGCTAGTGGGCGACCTGACCGCGGCTCGTCAGAAAAATTCTGCCTGATCAGAAAATCAAATTTTTTGCGTGTTTTGAGCTGGGATTTCGCTCCTCCACCCGGCTAAGGCTGCCCCCATGCCCAAAGTCAACTAAATCGAGTCCTTGGTGCCGGTTGGCCAAGGCTAGTGGGCGATGGCAGCAAGGGGACGGCGAGCGTGGGTGGAGTGCAGCGCTTGACGTCGGCTCGACAAGAAAAGTTGCCCCCAGCTGCGACCTGTCTCCTTGAGGCCTGACGACCGCCTCTAGCCTAGGCTAGAATGCGTGAGGGCAGCAAGGGGATCGCTGGGGGCATTATCCAGACGGTCGCCCCCCCCAGCCGTGGCATTTCCCTTGATGGGGATGGCTGGGGGTGTAAACAATGCCTATTAGCCTCTCGTCAACAATCCATTTGTCCGTCGCCCGCAAAAACGAATACTCGGTGCTGGTTGACCGAGGCAAGCGAGCGACAGCCAAGGGGATTGTTGGCAGAGAGGCACCCCGCGCCCAGCTGCGGCCTGTCTCCTAGTTGCCTGTACCCCTCTAAACCGAGTCCTTGGTGCTGGTTGGCCAAGGCTTAGTGCGAGCGAGGGCAGCAAGGGGATGGCTGGGGGCGGAAACAAGGCCGCCTCTCCCATCAATCCTTTTGGACGTTGCCCGCAAAAACGAACACTCGGTGCAGGTTGGCCGAGGCATGCGAGCGACGG